>PVKU01004139.1:86620-155615 GCA_004027475.1 Anoura caudifer
AACCCCCCCCCCACTTTCGTTCATGTCCATGGGTCATACATATAAATTCTTTGGCTTCTACATTTCTTATACTATTCTTAACCTCCCCCAGTCTGTTTTCTACCTACCATTTATGCTACTTATTCTCTGTAGAGAATTTTCCCCCTCTCTCCCCCTCCCACTCCCCTCCTGATAACCCTCCACACTATCTCCATTTCTGTTGTTCTGTTCCTGTTTTAGTTGTTTGCTTAGTTTGTTTTTGTTTTTGTTTTAGGTGTGGTTGTTAATAACTGTGAGTTTGTTGTCATTTTACTGTTCATATTTTTTATCTTCTTTTTCTTAGATAAATCCCTTTAACATTTCATATAATAAGGGCTTGGTGATGATGAACTCCTTGAACTTGACCTTATCTGACAAGCACTTGATGTGTCCCTCCATTCTAAATGAAAGCTTTGCTGGATAGAGCAATCTTGGATGTAGGTCCTTGCCTTTCATGACTTGGAATACTTCTTCCAGCCCCTTCTTGCCTGTAAGGTCTCTTTTGAGAAATCAGCTGACAGTCTGATGGGAACTCCTTTGTAGGTAACTGTCTCCTTTTCTCTTGCTGCTTTTAAGATTCTCTCCTTCATTTTAATCTTGGGTAATGTAATTATGATGTGCCTTGGTGTGTTCCTCCTTGGGTCCAACTTCTTTGGGACTCTCTGAGCTTCCTGGACTTTCTGGAAATCTCTTTCCTTTGCCAGACTGGGGAAGTTCTCCTTCATCATTTGTTGAAATAAGTTTTCAACTTCTTGCTCTTCCTCTTCTCCTTCTGGTACCCCTATGATTTGGGTGTTGGAATGTTTAAAGATGTCCTGGAGATTCCTAAGCCTCTTCTCATTTTTTTTGATTCCTGTTTCTTCATTCTTTTCTGGTTGGATGTTTCTTTCTTCCTTCTTCCACACCATTGATCTGAGTCCCAGTATCTTTCCCATCACTGTTGGATCTCTGTAGATTTTCCTTTATTTCACTCAGCGTAGCCTTCATTTTTTCATCTAATTTGTGACCAAATTCAACCAATTCTGTGAGCATCATGATCATCGGTGTTTTGAACTGTGCATCTGATAGGTTGGCTATCTCTTCATCACTCAGTTGTATTTGTTCTGGAGCTTTGATCCGTTCTTCCATTTGGGCCTTTTTTTTTTTTTTTTTTTTTTTTTTTTTTTTTTTTTTTTTTTTTTTTTTTTTTTTTTTTTTTTTTTTTTTTTTTTTTTTTTTTTTTTTTTTGTCTTGGCACACCTGAGCCATGAAAGGTTAAATGCCTAAGGCAGGTTTTGCTGAAAGGACTGATGTGCCCGACTGACTCAGAACGTGCAGGTAAAAATGCTGGAGTAACTTGTCCCAGTATAAAAAGTCTACCCGCATCCACACAACTGTGGTTCCTCAAAAGGAGAGGGGAGGGATGATCAGGGGAAAAGGGGAAGGGTTTACAGGAACAAGTATAAAGGACACATGGATAAAAACTAGGGCAGTGGAAATGGGAGGGAGGTGGGGAGGGCTGGGGCGGTGGGCTGGGATGGAAGTAAAAGACAGAAAACTGTTCAAGAACAACAATTAAAATAAATTAAAAAAATAAAAACTAATAAAAGAAAGAAAGTACATTCTTGGTGGAAGGGATCACAGCTCTTTTCTTTCCAAGTTTTCCACCTGCAGCATTCCTGTGTCTTTACTCTTTAATTTTAAAACTTGCTTTATCACTTTACTTTGTTTGTTACCTACAAATAACTTGTAATAGGTTTTGTTTCTTAACCTAAACATATTATCTCTGTCTTTTTTTAAATTGATTTTAAAGAAAGAGAGGAAGGGAAAGGGGGAGAGAGTGGGGAAACAGACAGACAGACAGACAGACATAGATTTCTTGCTCCACTTACCTCTGCATTTATTAGCCGTTTCCTGTATGCGCCCTGACCAGGAATCAGACCTGCAACCTTGACACATCCGGATGCTACTCTAACCAGCTGAGCCACCCAGACAGGGCAGACTGCCTCTATCTTTTAATAAAGGATTTCAGTCTGTTTCTATTTAGTGAGACAACTAATATATTGACTTTAAGCTTTTCATAGTACTTTATGTAAAGCCTGTATTTTATTTCATGGTTTTATCTTTTTAAATTTATTTATTGTTCAAGTGCAGTTGTCTCCATTTTCCCACCACCACCTTCCCCTGCCCCACCCACCCTCAATCCTACCCCTCTGTGGCTCTGTCCCTGTGTCCTTTATACGTGTTCCTTGATGACCTTTCCCCTTCTTTCTCCCATTATCCCCTTCCCCCTCCCCTCTGGTTAGTGTCAGTTTGTTCTTTATTTCAATACCTCTGGACATATTTTGCTTGCTTGTTTGTTTTGCTGATTAGGTTCCACTTATAGATGGCATCATTTGGTATTTGTCTTTTACCTCCTGGCTTATTTCATTTAGCATAATGCTCCCCAGATCCATTCAAAAGTCGGGAAACATAGGAGCTCCTTTTTTCTTTCTGCTGCACAGTATTCCACTGTGTAAATGTACACAGTTTTTCAATCTACTCGTTTACTGTTGGGCACTTAGGTTGCTTCCGGCACTTGGCTATTGTAAACTGTGGGGCTAAGCACATGGTAAGCTGTATATAGACAAATATATCAGGTAGTGCTCACAAGCATATGAAATAAGATGCTACGTCATCCTCTGTCACATAAGAAAACTGAAGCTCAGTGAAGTGACTGGTCTATAGTCCTCTAATCTGTATTTTTGATTAGGAGTTCAATAGTGGATCAACAAGTATGTTTATTTCAGACTAAGGAAATGTGGGTTAAGTGCAAACAAGCTTTCTCCCCACCTTCCATCCTCCTGTGCTACATGGAAGAAGGCAGGGGAGGATCCTGGGGGAAGATGAGGGTCAAGGGCTACAGGACCCCACGCCTCCAGGCAGGCTTGGTATACGCTGATAGAGGAGAACGGTGAGTGAAAGCGTCCGACAGCCTAGTAATTCTTGCAGAAACTGGGTCTACCCTGTTCTAGGCAAGAGAGAACAAAACGCTGTCATCATTTGGTCTGAACAGTTGTCACAGTGGTCCCAAAGGCTGAGCGGTTTCCATTCAGTGTTCCACAACCCGCTTTCAACCCAGTTTACAGAGTGGCATCTTCCAACAGCTGCTCGGCTCTAGGTTCTCTCGCGGCCTGGCTCCTCCCATGTGCAACACCCTTCCCTCTGCGGATCCGTCTGTGCCTTTCCTCGCTGGCCAGCAGCAATCTGGCCAGGTCATGGTATCACCTTTGCTTTTCTGCTGGACTGTACGTAATTCTTTTCCATTTTGTTAAAACTGCATAGTTATGCTGCGATTTAAATAGTATTGCCAAAATAGTTACAAAGTAATCTTAGAGCTGCAGAATTTATAATCACACTACCTAAGAGATCACCAGGTCCTACCACTTGATGATATAGATGGAGTCCTGAGGCCCCAGAGAGATGCGGGGCTGACCCAGCTACCACCCCACAGGAGCGATTTCATTTGGCTTAGTAGTTAACTGTTTGTCCTTGGGACTCTAGGGAACTGTTCTTGGACACTGGAGCCCTTGCCTTTTACAGAGAGCCAGAGGAGACTGATTAAGTGCCTCACTACCCAGCCCCCTAACCCAACCCAGGAGAGCCAAGAACTACTTGCTATCAGCGTATAAAATGCAGGGGCAAAGCCTCTAGGCAAACTCTTCAGTGAGGTTCAACCCCAGATTCCTAGGGGTCAGGCTGAGGCAGGGACTTCTTCTGACTTCTTATCCTCACTTGGCTTTTCCCCTTTTCCTGTCCTGCTCTTCCCACTCCTTTCTGGCCTTATCCAAGGAGCACCACTGTAATATGTCAATTGTACCTGAATACATGTCTCGGAGTTTGCTTCTGGGGAACCCACGTGGGACAGGAGTGGCTGTATCCATGGTTACACCTCCACTCACAGGCAGAACCGAGACAAAAGTGTATGTATTCTGCCTCATAGGCGAGTACATTTTTCATCTTACCACAGCAATGCCCGAAAATTCAGCTGCAAGAAGGAATGCTCAGGTTGCCCAGAGTCTCGTATCTACCCAGACCCCCTTCCATTAGGAAATTAAGAGACGGATTTGCAGTTCATATTCACTAACCTTACTGCGCCTACGGCATGTCTACCCCCATTGGCATTGCACACAGTCTCCCCATCTTTGGACGCGTAGTTTGTCAGCTCTCCCAAAATGAGAGTGAAGAGACTCAGGAGAGGACAGCAGTCCACTCTGTATGTAGAGCGCCGAGCAATTCTACTTGAGGAAAACTGTTCTGCAAATACTAGTGGAAGAGTGTTCCATACTGTTTCTTCCTCATCCTATGCTAACTTTCCCACCGGTCATTTTTAAATAATTTAAGGTAGTAAATGTGTTCTTCCACAGGCTTACTATGTGACACAGCAATTCAACTATAGAGACTTTCTATGTTTAAATTATCACAATATAATTTTTCCATGGTTCATTGTTAAGATTGTTTCCTGCATCGTTACTATAGTTAATATTTTCGAATTCTGTTACATTTACTGCAATTTGTACTCATTAGGCAAAAATTTCTGGAAAATATTCCCAGCATTTCTATAATATTGGCCATAGCAAATAAAAAGGACCTTTATCCTAAACCAATAAGAGATCCGCACTTTCTTTAGAATTGTAATTCAATTGCCAGAGGCCTCTTTTCAAAGGTAAAAAACACTTATGGCCATTAAAGATATTGCTTTGTTTAATAATTACCATTTACTAGGAGGCACTTCAGATAATAATAATACACCTGCTTATTTGTCACTTACTATAAAAACATACTGATCCAAGCACTTTACGTATATTAACTCATTCAGTTTTCACAATAACCCTATGAGATAGGTGCTATCATTATCTCCATTTTACAGATGACAAGACTGAGGCCCAAAGAATTTAAAGAATTTGTCTCATACTTTTCCTTTTGTATGAGAACGATGAGAAGCACCAAGTAGGAGAGTCACAGTGAACTTCAGTTGTTTTGGGTTATGGTCATACAAAAACACATTGGAATTGTCACCATGGGATTCATGGCTTCTGGTTCACAAATCCACACTTAAGGCCTCTCCTGTCTATATACACCCTTTTACAAAAAGATTTTATTTATTTATTTTTTTTAGAGAGGGGGGAAGGGAAGGAGAAAGAGAGGGAGAGAAACATAGATGCAAGAGAGAAACATCAATTGGTTGCCTCTCATACATGCCCTGACCAGAGACCAAACCTACAACTCAGGCATGTGCCTTGACTGGGATTTGAACTGGCAACCCTTCACTTTGCTGGATGATGCCCAACACCTAAACCACACTGCTCAGGGTTCTCTTATACCCTTATGAGTTTAGCAGTAGTTCCATATGTCTTCTGTGTATGTCCCTGAGAGAACTTACAGGAAGGAGACAGTGGCCAAAGGCAGGATTCAGAGTTTTAAGTCCCTTGGCCAAAATGTTTGTTGAATAAATTAAATTTGCAATGCATTTACAGAAATCAGAAACAAACGATGGTGGGCAAACATGAGAATGGTAAACACTACAATAAGAGAGAATCATTCAGTTGAAGAGCATCATTGACAAAATCCTTTGTCTGTCTCTCTGTCTATCTATCTAGCCATATATCTATGACCCTGTGTTGGGAAAGAACAAAGTAAGCAAACAGCCATAGTTCTTATCTTTTAGGAGATTAACAAAATTTAAAAAATGCATAAACATCAACATAATATGTGAAAACTAAGTGAACACTGGATGCAAACAGGAACTAACTAGTGTGTATTATATTTCTATTGAGCCCGTACTTTGCTTCCAGTAGAATGAAGGCATCCTTTCCTTACTACATGTTCAGGTGGAAATCAGGTTGGTTGTTGACATACTCTGTCACTTGGGTGCATATCTTTAAAATGTCATCACTCCAGAACAGTGTTCAGTAAGAGTACTCTGTTGCCCTGTTGAATCCTACAGGTCACATGAGATCTTCAAGAATGCAAACACCTGGGTGCCCTCACTCCTCTGCACAGTCTTGGAGGGTGACACCATGAGAGTCATATAAGCTTCTTGGGTATGGCTCACAGAGTCTCTTTGTGGAGTGTAACTTAGGAGTTGCTTGGAAGAAAAATGGAAAAATGAATCAGTCCAGGCAATGGGAAAGTTAAGGGATGAAAGAGTTGAAAGCAGGATTGGGATGGTGAAGGGATGTTGAGCGATTTGCCTAAAATTAGCTAAGAGAAAGGATGGGAGAAGAGGAGATTACAGATCAGGGGCACTCTAACATGGCACCTTGAAAGAGAGCATAAAGAATTAAAATTTGATACACAGCATAATGACAAGTCCATGAGGGGCCCTTACCACCAACTGGCTAAGACAGTGCCCTACAAATAGTAATCACGCAACAAGCATCTGCTGTTACGAAGATAATGCTGTGATGATGTTGATTTCAAAGAAAAGCAGGATGTTCTCTGACGTCAGAGAAGTAGCTCTGGCAGTGTCTTTGTTGCCTTTCGTTATGTTTGGGGTCCAATAAGGAGCACAAAACATTTTTTAAAAACCACATATTGGTTTTTAAAAATACAAAGAGATTTGGCTCACTAATCAGTTTTGGTCAGAACTGAAACTAGGCAATATGAGATCTGTGAGGATCACAAGCACACACCACCACTCGGCTTGCACATCCCAGGTAACTTTTGCCACACTCTCTGGTCTCAACATCTAGTAAGAACCCTAGTTCCTCTCTTCACAGTCACCATACATCAGTAGCACCCAACATCCCCACCATACAGCTGCTATTTTCCAGCTCATCTGGATTCCGCCAGTGTGAAATGACTGATTGTCTCCCTATGGACAAACCTCTGAATGTTCTCAGGGGGTACAGGCAGTGCAACTATGATTAAAAGGCTTTTGCCTGCAGCACTGTTAAAAAAAATGAAGGAAAGGATTTGTGCAGGGAAGATAAGATCAAGGAAAACATCTGCAGGAAAATCTCAGACATTCCACACAGCAACATCTTCAATGATATGTCCCCTAAAGCAAGGGACATAAAGGAAAGAATAAGCAAATGGGACCTCATGAAATTAAAAAGCTTCCGCACAGCTAAAGAAAACAGCATTGAAATGAAAAGAGAGCCAACTGTATGGGGAAATATATTTGCCAATGACACCTCAAACAAGGGTTTGATCTCCAAAATATATAAAGTACTCACATGACTCCCCTCCAGGAAGACAAAAAAACCCAACTAAAAAGTGGGCAAAAGACTTAAACAGACACTTCTCCAAGGAGGACAGACAGAGGGCCCAGGGACATATGAAAAGATGCCCAGCATCACTAGCCATCAGAGAGATGTAAATTAAAACCACAATGATACCACTTCACACCAGTCAGAATGGCCATCATAAAGAAATCAACAAACAAGTGTTGGAGAGGGTGTGGAGAAAAGGGAGCCCTAGTACACTGTTGGTGGGAATGCAGACTGGTGCAGCCACTGTGGAAAACAGTATGGAATTTCCTCAGAAAACTAAAATGGAACTGCCTTTTGTCCTGACAATTCCACTACTGGGTTATATCCTAAGAACCCTGAAACACCAATCCAAAAGAACCTATGCACCCCAATGTTCATAGCAGCACAGCTTACAATAGCCAAGTGCTGGAAGCACCCTAAGTGCCCATCAGTAAATGAGTGGATAAAAAAACTATGGTACATTTACACAGTGGAATTCTATGCAGCAGAAAGAAAGAAGGAGCTCCCACCCTTTGGGACAGCATGGATGGAACTGAAGAGCATTATGCTAAGTGAAATAAGCCAGGCGGTGAGGGACTAATACCATATGATCTCACCTTTAACTGGAACATAATCAACAAAAGAAAAAAGCAAACAAAATATAACCAGAGACGTTGGAATTAAGAAAAGTCTGACAGTAACCAGAGTTGGGGGAGCAGATAATGAGGGGAAGGGTTTCCAGGAACTACTATAAAGGACACATGGACAAAACCAAGGGGGGTGTGTGGAAGCAAGGGAGGGAGGTGGGGTTGGGGGGGAGTGGTGGTGGGGAAATGCAGACAACTGATTGAACAACAATAAAAAAAAAAAGATCGAGGCACTTGGTCTTGACCTGCATGCTACTGCACACAATAAAACCTGGATTTTAAAGTAGTGAAGAACAATAATAATAATAATTTTGTATCACACCTGTGTAGTTTTGGAAATCTTTATAACCTCAGCATTTGTAGATACTTGGAGAAATGACAATAAGGTAGATGGCACATTCAATACCAAAAAGAAGATGCCTACTACCTCAGAGTTGTAGATTACACAAAATTGAGGGCTGTTTGAATGTTAATTCAACCACTGACTCAGAAGCTTAAGGTATAACAGGGGCTTATGTGGGTGCCAGGAATGGGCCTAGTTAAAGTGGAGGAGGAATATTTGAGCTAAGGAGAAGGCCATAGGCTTTTAACACATACAGAGGATACGGAGAGCTGTGAACCATCAGAAAAAGTAACTAGCAAATGATAGGATAATTGCAAACAGATGTATCTGAAACTACTGATGGGATTTGGAATTGTGGGTTTTATCAGATGGTAATTTATCCTGGAACAAATGTCAATCAATGAACTATCCCATTCCAAAACCAGGATTTATATCCATGGGTTGCCAAAATCGTGTAGAAGAACAATTATTACTGAGACAGTAACCACTCTCTCAAATAAATGGCATATTCAGGGAATGAGTCATTCTATTTAAAGAGTACTGGCTGGTAACTGAAAACTATCCAGAAAACCCTTGTAATTCTCATCTATATATTTGGAAAGGATTTCCTGTGATTTTCCACAGCACGTGGTGAATATAACAGAGTTTTCCTGCTGTCAGGAAATGTGGTGTCCCACTTTTTCTCATTGCCCAGGATTCCGGGTGGAAGGTGTGAAGAACTGGGCTGCTTGTGTCCTGATCTCAAGTCATCCTCCGAGGGCCCCGCTGTTGCCCAAACCCAGGAGACGCCATTCACATTGAAAACTGGCTTCAGAGTGTCAGTCACATCATGAATGGGATCCCCTGGGAATGTAACTATCTGGCAATGTTTCTATTACTGGGTTTTTTAATTTTAAATCTTTTTTATTTTTCAATTATAGTTGACATGCATCATTTTAATAGTTTCAGGTGTACACCCCAGTGATTAGACATTATATAACTTACTAAGTGATCATCCCAATAAATATTGTACCCATCTGGCACCATACATAGCCATTACAATATTATTGACTATATTCCCTATGCCAGGGGTGTCAAACTCATTTTCACTGGGGGCCACATCAGCCTCACAGTTGCCTTCAAAGGGCCGAATATAATTTTAGGACTGTATAAATGTAATGACTCCTTAACTAAGGGCAAGGAGCTTGGTGCTGCTGCCGGGTAGAAACAAGATGCTGGGCCAGATAAAACAAGGTGGAGGGCTGGATTCTGCCTGTGGGCCTTGTGTTTGTCACCTGTACCCTATGCTGTACTTTACATCCCCAAGACTATTCTGTCCCCCATGATGAGAATATTGTCAATTTGTATTTCTTTATCCCTTCATCTTTTTCACCCATCCTCCCAGACTCCCTCCAATCTGGCAGCTGTCAAAATGTTCTCTGTATCTATGAGTCTGTTTCTTTTCTTCTTGTTCATTGATTTCGTTTTTTAGATTCAATTGTTGATAGATGTATATTTATTGCCACTTTATGGTTCATATTTTTTTCTTCTTTTTCTTAAAGAAGACCTTTTAATATTTCATGTAACACTGGTTTGGTGGTGGTGAACTTCTTTAGCTTTTTCTTTAAATGTATGGGAAACTCTTTATCTGTCCTTGGATCATAAATGATAGCTTCGCTGGGTAGAGTAAACTTGGTTGTAGGTTCTTGGCTTTTCATCACTTTGAATATTTCTTGCTGGTGTCTTCTGGCTGGCAAAGTTTCTGTTGAGAAATCAACTGATGATCTTATGGGAGCTCCCTTGTAGGTAAATAACTGCTTTCCTTTTGCTGCTTTTAAGATTCTCTCTTTGTCTCTAACCTTTGGCATTTTAAATATGATGTGTCTTGGTGTTGGCCTCTTCGGGTTCATCTTGTTTGGGACTCTCTGTACTTCCTGGACTTGTATGTCTATTTTCTTCACCAAGTTAGGGAAGTTTTCTGTCATTATCTTTTCAAACAGGTTTCCAATTTCTTGCTCTCCCTCTTCTCTTTCCTGCACCCCCATGATGTGAATATTGGTACCCTTGAAATTGTCTAGAGGCTTCTTACATTGTTCTTACACTTTTTTTTAATTAGTTTTTCATTTTTGCTGTTTCGATTGCATGTTTTTTTGCTTCCTGATCTTCAAATTTTTTATTTGATTTGATTACATGTATTCTTCATTTCTAACTGGTTCTTTTTTATGTTTCCCATCTTCATTTTTATATTTCTTATCTCTTTGTTGAACTGTGCATCTAGTAGACTGCTTGTTTTTGTTTTTATTTTAGTTCTTCTTCTGGAATTTTATTCTGTTTTTTCATTTGGGACATGTTTCTTTGTCCCTTCATTTTGCCAGCCTCCCTGCACTTGTTTCTGTATGTTACATAGAGCTGCTACATCCCCTAGGCGTGGTAGAGTGGCCTGATGTAGTAGGTGTTGTGTAGAGTCCAGTACACAGTCTCCCTGATCACACAAGCTGGGTGAGCACTTGAGGTACACCCCCAGTGTGGGCTGTGTACATCCTCCTGTTACAGTTGAGCCTTGATCGCTGTTGGCATGCCAATGGGAAGGATTTACCTGTAGGCCAGTCAACTGCAAAGACTAGCTGAGACCACTGACCTCCAACCTCTGACAATCATGGACATTCATCTATGCAAGAGTCCACCCCACAGAGCAGGACTTATTTCAGCAGACCTCTGGTGCCCATATAATCCACCCCTTTAGTGTGTCACTTGTGGAGGTGGTTGGGTGGTGGTGCTTCAACATGATCTGAAGTTGTCCACTGGGTGCACTTGCTCTGGGGCCTGTCAGGTGGTGCAGGCCAAGGTCAGTTGCCACCTGTGTTCTGTCCAGGGCCACCCAGCATAAGCTACAAAGTGATCTGCGGATGGCTACTATTTCTGCCAGGCTTGTAGGTGCCCAGCTGAGGCCAAGCTGTGAACCAAAGCTAGCTGCTGCTTGTGCCATGTCTGGGGCCACTTAGTGAGAGAGATGGGGCTTGTTCAAGCCAGGTACTGCTTGTTTGAAAGATTTTAGGAAAATCTGAAGTGTGAGCCAACATAGGCCATTTTTATGCCAAATCCACTTGAAATGGCTTAGATGTGCCCTAAAGTTGGGTGGGGTGGGGCCTCAGGGAAACACAAGGGTGGAACAAACCATGTGAGCAAGGTTGATGGAATCTCACATATGGCACCCACCTGGCAGCTCTGTGGTAGGGAGGGCTCATCAGAGAAACAATGGCCTTTGCCAGAGTATTTATCAGGGAGAAAGCCATCCCCCCAATTCTAACCCTTATACTGGACACTTCAGTTCTTCCCTCTCTGTCTCTGGTGGCTTTTAAGCTGCTGCCTCAGTGCTGGAGCCCAGAGTGAGGACGTCTGAGTAAATCTGTGTGCAGGCCCTTTAAGAGGAACTGCCTGGGACCCCAGAAGCCCTCCATCTTACTCAGCCACAATCCCCACTGGTTTTTATAGCCAGAAGTTATGGAGACTTCTTTTCCTGGCACCAAAACTCTGGGCTGGGGGGTCCTCATGTGGAGCTGGGACTCCTTGCTCCTCTGGGGAGTACTGCTGCAGTTGAGATATCCCTCCCAATTTTTATCTGCCACACATGGTATCATCCTATTCTGATTCTCCAGCCTTCCTACCAGTCTCATTGTGGCTTCTTTAACCCCTTCCTTAGTTGTAGGACTTTCATTCAGCCAGAATTCAGGCAGTTCAGAATGATGGTTGCTCTGTAGTTTAGTTGTAATTTTGATGTGGCTGTGGGAGGAGGCCATCTTGACCAGATGTTACTCTTACTATTTTAATCAAATGCTTGGTGCTTGTTTCTTTCTTTAGTTATTTGCTTTTTTCCTCCAAAAGCAGAGATCAGGGAGAAGCAAAAAGATCAGTTGGTCTAAAGCAATGTTTTAACCAATGACTGTTTTGCTCTCCCCCAGGGGACATTTGGTAATGTCTAGAGATACTTTTGGAGGTCATAACTGGGGAGGTGCTACTGGCATCTAGTGGGTAGAGGTCAGGGATGCTGCTAAACATACTACAATGCCCCATAATGAAGAATTATCAAGTCTACAATGTCAACAGTAATAAAATAGAGAAACCCTGATCTATGATTTTATTATACATTTCTGGTTGTTTACTTTAATGGGCTATCAAATGGTATGTTTATTTTACTTATGAATAGCTAATAAAAAACAGGATTATCTTGGGAAATAGGGGAAAGGTGAGAGTTGAAGAAGTGAAGGAACTATTTTTGCTCCAAAATTTGCATGCCTGCTATATTCCAAGACCTGCACCTGGAACATTGCCTACCTGATCACATTCACTAATCCAGATAACTCCATGACACAAATGTTTTTCTACACTTTTCTTAGGGGAAGACTCTTCTCGGAAAAATAATTAACATATATTTGAGGGAATTGTAAGTAGCACTATAGGGAAAATGAATTCGAGAGGTGAAGCTAGAGAACTTATTTAGGTCGCTGACAAAATAGTATAAAAATCCACTCAATTAGAACCAAAAAGCACCTAAGACAAACTATCGCAGGGAGCCTTCAGTCTGGAGGAGTTGCCTCTTCTGTCATGTGGGAGAAAGTTCCTTTAACTGCTCAACCACAGGAACAGATGGCTCCTCTTCCTGGAGCGTAGGATGCCTCTTGAGCCGGTTGCCTTGGTTTCTGACCTGGGTCCGAGCCTGTGGTCTGGAGGACTGTTAGAGGGGGATGAAAAGCACATTCGTTCATTAATCTGCATGACATTAGCTCTGACTGCTCCACAATGCGACAAATACTGTTTGTGCCAGGAATCTGCAAACCCACAAATACCAGGATGCCTGGCTGTTTTTCTGGCTGAAATGGTCTAAAGTTTTCAAATTTATGTCTGAAATGTGCCTATCAGCCACACTGGCTCTAGCAGTGCTCTGGCATTTTAAGTTACTGTCCTTTACTAGTTAGATCTGCCAAGAGAACCTACATATGTGTTGTGCTGGCTCTTATGTTACTCTTCCTCTAATTCTGTAGCCCCCATAAGGGGAAAGTTTTGTTATTAGTGGGAGTCTGGGTCCAACACTGCAGCAGTGGGTGGCCCAGAGAAGGAGAAAATGCACAAAATCCAATACATGGTGTTTCTTCCATAAAATTAATGGTTATTATTCAAATGATTTTTTTAAAGATTATACATAAAGGACCATGAGGATGGAACAGTAGAAAGAAATACAATCCAGTCATGTTCCTATTTTCTACTCTCCATTTCTTATCATTAACTTTTAACTCTTTTCCTTTGCCTTGTCTCAGGGAAGGTTTTTCTTACACACCTGACATTGTCTTCAGCTTCTGGATTTCTTTGAGCTTTCTAGGCTTCGGAGCATTCCTTGAAAGTTCAACATTTTCAGCCTCCAACAAAACTTGCAATGCTTTGCTTCCTTTATTTTTTTAGATAGGACATTGTCCATTCCTGTGTGCCAGGCTGTCCTTGCCTCTTTCTGCAGCTCGGGATTTCCCTTCACAATCAGAGGAGCACAGTTGCCCACCCCCACCTCCTGTCCTCACACTCTGCGTACAGCTTCTGTTGATCACCCAAGAGATGTAGGTGAAGACAGACCTGCGCAGACATTTCAGGAAGGCTTCCCCACTGAAGGTCTGCAGCCGTCAGGGGTTCTTTCTGTGTGGCTCCTCGCCCCCATCCATCACGTGACTCACCTACATGGACTGTCTTTTTTTTTCTTTTCCTAAAATTAGAATCATTTTATAAACAGAACACAATAGTTTTAAAACCTACCTTAGAGTCCCCTAACTATTTGAGCATGACCTTCACTTGAAAAATCTTCTGATTAGGGAAATGCAGATGCAATTGTTGAAAATCTAAAAGTACAACCACCTGCCCAACAGTGAATGAATTGCAAATGTGTGGAAAATAATAAGAGGAACTCTGGGGTTCTTGGACTCTTGGAGTTTAAAATGCAAAGGGTTTTTTTCCCTTTCTTTTCAACAACCTGCTAAATGAAAATGTGAAAGGGAAATTAAGTAATTTAAGCAGTTGTGAGTTTCTTTTAAATTGAATCCATGGGGAAAAACAGTAAATGAGTAGTGAATATGGTTAATTATACCTCTGAACAAAATAGGTGGCTGCCGACACAAGTGTGATTTGAAGGATTCCAGAAATGCGTGCTCACCTTAAATATCTCCCTGCCCTAGTCTGCCAGAGTGTTTTAATGTCATCATTAGAGTTTTTACTTTTTTTAAAGTAAATGTTGTCATGTAGAGGATACCTATTAATATGTAAATGTCCTTCGTAAGTAAGTGAATTAAATGGCACTGTTATTAATATAGACTAGGGGAGCAGGTTGTACCCCAATGGGATGGCTATAACGAAGTGAGACATTTGGATAAGTGTTGTGGGGCGCCAGGATGGCCAAAGTACAGCTGAAGGAAATAATGCTGGTACCAGGTAGTGTGGTTAGGTGGGGGGAGTATGAATAGCCAGGGTAAATAGGAAAAGACAAGAGAGAGGAGAAAGCAAGAAAGAGAAATGAGTTAAAACAAGGAGGTGGAAACACCTAATTCACAATTTTTCACAATCTGGAAAAGTATTATTCTATACATTTTCCCCTCTGTCTAACATTGAGCTTCTGAGTGTTTCTGGGGAAAGAAAAAAGAACATTTTTCCTTCAATTCCTGTTAATGCTCTGCTTAAACCCAGCTTAGCACAGTTCCTTTCACATAGTAAGCACTCAATAAATATTTGATTGATTTATATTCACTTTTCTGTCAGATTACATGTCCTGCAATTGACACCATGCCTCAAGGGGCTGTGGAAACTAAGGAGGAAAATGTTCACATTAAGTGTGAAGGAGACAGATGTATTCCCCTAGTTAACGGCATGCAGTCACACAGCTGGGTACATATAGCTGGACAGCACACGGCAATTGTCATTTATATAGTTTACTAAGATGTACGAGAAGCAAATGCAACCTTACCTCTCCTGAGATAAATCAAGATAACTTCCAAGTATAGGTTGTTGTGGCCAGAAAAACAGTTTTAATAATTGCATGTCACAGATCTAAGATATGAGCTAATATGGAATTACAGTATTCAAATGCATGCTAAGTGAACACAGTCATTGAGCAAAAAAAGCTTAGCCTCTTGAAATTATCCAGCCAGTCCATAGCCTTGCCTCAATGAAATAGACCAAGAGTCATTAAATCCTAGCTGGGCACATATGGAAGACTCTGAAAGGAATGCCACAGTCCTTTGAAAATATGCTATGGTATTATGCTGTTTGGGACGTTCCAAACATTTTTCTCTAATGGTACAAATGAAACTATAAGCTGCTGTTAGTGAATAAAACCAGATTGCCTGGGCACAGAGCCACACCAATCCAGGCCTAATGTGTCAACCAGAACTAAGCTTGGTGGGTAGCCTCTGCAGAGCAAGAAAGCTATGCTAAAGAATGAGGAGCCTGCAGTTATTCATGCGGGCAACTCAATTTAGCTACTGAATTGAAAAAGACTGTAGGGGGTCCAGGGCTGAAGCATAGAGACCAATTAGGGACAGGATTGCCATAAACTGGGCAAGATATGATAATGGCTTAAACTAGAATGGTAACAGTGGAAGTGATAGTAAGTGGTAAAAATTCTGGACAGAACCTAAAAATAGAGCTGAGAGAACTCGCTGATGTATTTGAGAGTAGGATAGAAAGAGAGGAGACAAGGATGACAACATTTTGGGACTGACCATTGGATGGAAACACAAGGTTCAAGAAGAAAACCAGCTGAACTTGCCATAGTTGAAATGCCTTTTTAGACAGCCAAGTATAGATATAAATCTTGGAGTCATCAGCATACAGAAAGTGTGTAAACCCTGAGACTGGTTAAGATCACTCATAATGTTGGTAGAAAATAGAAAAGGTCCAAGGCCTGACCCTGGGACGGTTGAAAGCAAATCTTGACCATACTTACAGAGTTTTCTAGAGGATGGGTGCGAGGAGGCGTTCTGGGATCATTAACCCATTAAGGACCAAGTGCCCATTATGGGACTATTTTTGCAAGTAGAAAACCATATATGTTAAAAACATATATCCTCTAGATAAGTATTTTATTATTTATAATGTCTACATGTGGAAAATTGAATGAAGAATTAAATAATTATTCTGTGAATAATTACTAAATGTTACTAATTTGTCTAAAACATCAGTCCACAATACTCACCACTCCAAACATTTTTTAAATCCTACTTTTTCTTTTAAAAAGTGAATTTTGGACTGAATAGCCATAATTCTTTCTACTTCATCTTGCTTGCTATAGCTAGAGTCTCCGTAGCAAAAACCCAAGATCTGATCTGTTCATTATTTGGTTAATTCAAGTTGTTCAGGTCAAGAAAACTTTTAACTGGAACACCTTATTTTGCCATCAAGTTTGATCGTATTAATTAGATACTATTTATCTATGTCCATAAATTCCTGGAAATCATATATGCATTTTACATGATTTAGGAACTGAAGTGATTAGAACTTACAGCTCTGGATACATAGAAAAGTATTAATTTCTTGGAGATAATTGTTGATTGAATGGATAGATGGATGGATGGATGAAGAAAGGAAGAAGTAAAAATACAATGCACAAACCATCCCTAATGATTAGTATACACCAAGACCAATGAAACCAAGGTACTTTCATCTTAATGACAAGAACTGAACTTTCTGGTACACACACGTAGCTGTGGCTCATCCACACCAATATGGTTGTTAGCAAGCCCATAAAGCTCATGCCAGATAAATATTTAGAAGCCATCTCTTTGATTATATCAATGCCTTCATTGAAAACCCCATTGAGAAAGACATCAGCAAGATGACAGAATAGGAAGCTCTGGACTCTTCTTCCCCTCATGGACACACTCATTCAATAGCAATACATGGTTCAATTCCCTTTCTGAGAAATTGAGAAATTAGTTGATTGGCTCCTGCATTCCAGGCATATGTCAAACCAGCTACATCTAAACTGGTGGGAAAAATTGGGGATACCCTTTCACCATAATCCCTCTTCTAAGCACAGGGCTGTATGATCAGGGAAACCTCCAGCTCCCAGCTTCTTCCTGGAAAGTGTTGGATGGCATATCAAACATTTAAACTTTTCTAGGGGTTGTCCAAGGGGTAACTTCTGTCTTGGAACACTGATGGGATCCAGCATATTCTAGAGCCACTGAGATCAAAGAAGGTGGTGTGAACTAGAACAAAAGCACTTCAAAAGCCCCTCCCAACCAGCCCAGTGTACTGCCCTGATGGAACCCATCACAGCCATGATCTGGATGTCTGGGAGCCACTGAAAACACTGCTGGCAGTGTGGCTTAGCCTAAAGGCTTGAGAGGCCCACAGAAGCTCTGGCCAGATTCCTTGGTGAAGGTCTTCCGTACATGGCCAATGCATGAAGACTAGAAGAGGTGGCAGTTTTTTTCTAAAGCATAGGTAGCAACACAGAGTCAAGAATGTGACTGGGAAACATAAACCAAACAAAGGAAAAGGATAAAATTTCAGAAACTAATCCTAATGAAACAGCGATATATGAATTACTTGACAGAAAATTCAGAATAACCATCATAAAAATGTTCAACAAGCTCATAACAATGCCTAACAAAAGTGAAAATTTCAACAGAGTTAGAATGTGTTAGTAAGTGCCAAACAAAAGTCATAGATCTGGAGAATACTAAAATAACAACTAAGAAATTTAAATATAGGGGTTTGGCAGCAGACTAGAGCACAGAAAAAAAGACTCAGTGAACTCAAAGATAGTTCATTTGAAATTGTGCACGCAGATAAGCAAAAAAGAATTTAAAAAGGCTAAGGGGCTTATGGTTCATCATCAAGCAGAGATTATACATATATATCTGCTCCTCTGTTTAGCAAAAACAATAGATAGACCATTTAGATTTCACATTTGCTGTTGTATAGACACAGTCTACTGTCACAAACAAAGAAGTTCAAATTCATACTGCTGTGCCTTCCTTTCACCTACTAGCACCTCTTCACCCCTACCGAGGGCTGCCTCAGACTCAGGAGAGGGCCTTCAGATTACCAAGTAGTTAGCCAAGTAAACAATTTTGATGTAAGGAATGATTGACCAGCGTGCACTTCAACAGTGAACTCAACCATCACTCAAAGCCTCAGTATAAAATGTTAAAAGCCACTGGTTTCAGTCCCTCCCCTTCTCTACTCCTCCACCTTTTCCCTGCCCTGCCCTTGCACCTTTGCCTGCCAAGTAGGCTTGCAGAAGGATTTCTTACTTCTTTTGTATTTGTTATTTTCCATCTTCTCATTTGGAACAAAGGCTTGCTGTGGTCTCGTTTTAAATTTTGTGTTGGACCACGGTGGCCGTTGGTTGAAGTGGAACAAAGTGAAATCCACTCTGGAAAATGATAATGCTGCTTTCCAACTTCTCATCACTGCATATTCTGCCCGCCTTGGCTCCAGAAAATTCTCCAGTTATTTCCTTTTGGCAGCACCATTTTAGTGCACTTAATAAATCTGGACTTATGAGGGCGTGGAGTAGCCTTCCCAGCATTTTTTTAATGTTATGGGCATTATTATTTCCCTTTGCAAGAGCTAAGTAAAACACCTCCTGCTCTTTGTCATTTCTGGCGCTGCCTCCAGTTTCGGGTTTTGCTGCTCTTGGTCCTGCTTCAGGGCCAGCAAAATAAAGGGCTCATCTGCCCAATATGACTCAACAGTGTCCACGGGAGCCCTAAAATCCAAAATTCTTTCACCTCTCAGAAAATAATCCGCTTTACCCCTTAAATGTCTTGGGTGCTTAAAATTCCCCCATTATTACTACCATAGATTATCTTTGTTAAATTTTCTTATCCTCACCTGAGGATATTTTTTTCATTGCTTTTATAGAGAGAGGAAGGGAGAGAGGTTGGGAGAGAAAGAAACATGGATGTGAGGGACACACCAATCAGCTGACTCCCGTACGCGCCCAGACCCCGCATTGTAAGCTCCCAGACTTGGAATGAAGCCACAACCCAGGCAGGTGCCCTGAGAGGGAGTAAAATCCACAGCCCTTTGGTTATGAGACTACACTCCAATCAACTGAGCCACACCAGCCAGGGCCAACCACCATAGGTTATTTAACTCAAATGTCACAGTCTCCAT
Organism: Anoura caudifer; assembly: GCA_004027475.1. Taxonomy (NCBI): domain Eukaryota; kingdom Metazoa; phylum Chordata; class Mammalia; order Chiroptera; family Phyllostomidae; genus Anoura; species Anoura caudifer. Next base: position 105,982 of record PVKU01004139.1, read on the forward strand.
AAAGCCTCTCATGATCTCTTCTACTCACCTCAGCTCCACTCCAGATGTAATAAATCAACCTTTTATCTTGTTTCTATGGTTAAAACTGATCATATTTACTATACAATTAATTTTTTATGTTTCTGCCTCCCCTGCTAAGCAGTCTCAAGGGTTACAATCATGTCTTATTAATCTTTGTTTCCCCAGCATTTGACACACAGCAGAGTATCAATTAATGTTCCATAAATGAATATTGTGCCTGAGAGTCCACCACACATCATTCCTTTGGATTCTTTCCTACAAAGCTTCTTCTTAAATGCAAATACTATTGGGCAGAATGTGATGGTTCAATACTAATTCAGTAATTATTACTGGTAAACTATTACAGCCTTCCTCTTGACAGGGACCAAGATCAGGATGAAACTACTGGGAGCTGTGGATTGTACCAGAGGATGGTTTAAAAGGGAGAGAAAAGGTCCACAAAGGGAAGCATCCATGATTATCTACTTGATGATTTTGGTTTGTAAGCCAAATATATCTCTCAGCTAATTTACTGCATAAAATTATACTTTTAAAATGTTTGCCCACGGAGGATGTAGGAGTTGACTATCACAATCAATCTGTACATGCCTTTGTATCTATAGTATAATAATGTACACAAAACCTAGCATAGAGCCAATGTGCCTTTAAGCTGATGCACCTATAAAAATATTCCAACTATTACCAAAAACCCTGGCAAGCGGAGGGGCTCTTTTCACAGCCAGCCCTCTGGGGTTCTCCAGTGACTCAGTGTGCCCCCACAACACTCCAGCTCATTAAGCTGCTGGGTTATACAGAGAGACATTAATTACTCAGAATTAAGTGCCTGCATGAAAATGCTTATTTTGGATAATACAGAAAGTTATTCTAAAGAAGTACCATTAACTCCCTAGCAATTTTGACTTGTGTTCAAAAGCTTTGCTCAGGAAGGCCAGTCACTCCAGTTGGATGACAATCTATTAAGAAGACATCACACTCGACGGAACTGGTTCTCCTTCCAATCTTCTTCCTGGCTCCCCCACTCTGCAGTATCTTCAATATCTAACAAGATTGTCTCCTCAAAGATGAATTTACTCACATATACCAGCATCCCTGAAAAAAGTCACTAAATATCCAGTTGGCTCTGTCACTGGCCCAACTTTTCTGAGTAGCCACATACAGCGCATACAACGGAGGGTTCACCCAGGAAGCAAGACAATGGTGAAAGTCTGTCTCTACGCCTTCATCTCCACAGCTATTGCTCTTGGTGCCAGCAGGTTTCCTGGGATCAAGGAGATTCAGCATAATCTTTTGTTTAATAACAAATTCATTATTTAATGTTTTTCCCTAAAGGTAAACTGATTTTTCATTGACATCTTCATCGACTTTAGAATTTCCTATTCCCACCCACCCACCACTTGTCAAGGTATAGGCATTAAGATTAATATCTGAGAATTAAGCTGTAAAATCCACATATAATGAAGACATAAAAACTCACCTTGATGCTCTGACAGCTCCCAAGTCCAGGAGACTGCACCGTGAACCTGAGAGTCACTGTAAACATCAGGTCATTACAATCAGAACGCTCCTGTCCCCCGCTCTTACTTTGCCTTTGGCATGTTACCTACCTTCTTGTACCTCACTTGCCTCCTTCAAAATAACAATAATATTATCTACCTCAAAAGATTGCTTGGGGTATTAGTGAAAAGCTACAGTTAACACAGGGTCCAGTTCATAATTGGCACTCAATAAGTGTTAGGAATTACTGTTTTTCACGCCCACTGATAGAATATGTAGTCAGACCAAAACACTAATATGTGTCTTATACTGTGAAAGAAAAGGGCATAGCCTTGGCCACTGTGGCTCAGTTGGTTCGAGTGTCATCCTGTACCCCAAAAGGCTGCAGATTTGATTCCCTGTCAGGACACATACCCAGGTTGCAGGTTTGATCCTGGTCGGAGCACGTGCAGAAGGCAACTAATCGATGTTTCTTTCTCACGTTGATGTTTCTCTCTTTAAAAAATGTTCTTGGGTGAGAAAATATAAACATATATTAAAAATATACATATATTATACTTGCATATAACTATGAAATGTCAGACTACTGGAGATAAAGAAAGGAGTCTGGTGGAGAGGAGAAATCTAGACAATATACAAGGCAATGAAAATCAGAACGCTGTCAGACTTCTCAACAATAATCACTGATGCTGTAAAAGGATGGGTAATGCCTTAAAATTTCTGAGAGAAAGTGATTTTCAACTTGGACTCCCATCTAGTGTGATGGGAGAATGATACATGACCATCAATATCCTCAGAGAGAAAAGATTATGCATTTGTTAAGCAAAAACACGATGCCATGAAAAGGGGAAATGAGTGAACAACAGGAGAAAGAGAGATAGAATTATTGAAAAAATTAAGAGAGTTAATATAATAGTTCAAAAAAGTACTGGAAAGTAAGATTCAAAAAAATCTCAGAAAATACGGGAAACCATACGTCAAAATAAAACACAACAGAAGATAAGTGAAAATTAAGCAATTCAAGAGCAACATTCAACTAACAGTTGCTCCAAAGATATAGAAGATAGAAAATGAGGAGGGAAAAAGAACGGAAAGACATGAGCCCCCTATTAGAACACTTCATCTTGTGCTTTATGATGGGTGGGAAAAAATTCTATGAGTGAAAAAAAGCATATAATAAGGAAAATTCAGAGGTACTGCAAGAGAGAATAAACCAACATGATACACAATAAGAAATCAGAATGACTTCAGATAACCTTCAGATAACCTCTTCAGAGACCAAGAAACATGGACAATGGAATGCCTAGACATTGAGACGCATGACCAATCTGTCCATCTGGTAGGAGGATAAAACAAACACATTTTTAGACCAGCAGGTCAATATTTTTATCTCCTTCCCCCCTTTTTATAGCTATCTACCAAGGATTCCATTCAGCAAATAAAGGTACGAGATCTAGGATGCAGGAGATAGGAGTCCTATTACAATTTAACAACAAGGAGAAGTCCCGGTTGGACGGGGGGGGAAGTTCCAGGAAGACAGCAGTGAAGCAAGCCTGGCATCAGGGTGAATGGGATCGACAGGATGGATGACACTGAGAGACTGGCGTCCAAGAGGCAATGGAACTGACAGCTTCCATTATTGTTTGAGCTTTTGTAAATAAAATTAAAAGGCAGTTGGCAAATCTGTTAGAACAACTTGGAGGAAACTAGCGATAGACACATAGAGAAACCAAGCAAGTAAAAAATAAAACAACCCACATTTAAATCATGATTGCTAAATAACACTCCCCGATAATAGAAACCAAAACCCTTGGAGAAATGGCTGATTTTAGGGGCAAGAAGAGAGAATACAAGGTAACTGGAGCATCTTATAGTGCCAGAAAGTAGAGAAGTACTCAAAAAAAAAAAAAGTAAGGATTGCAGCACACCAAAGTAGGGGCACACTAAAAAATTTAGGGATTGGAGCACACCGAAGGGGTGCAAGAGTCAGCCTGAAAGAACTCCCAGTGTCCGAAGCCGGAACAATTTGAACAACAAAACAAAAAACCTAGTATAGGATTATAATCCAAAGTATAAAATAAATATCCACAAATTCACACTGATATAAATGAATGATTGAGTAAATGAATGAGAGAAGAGACAAATCTTCTTTACAGAACAAATTCAAATAACTTCCTTAGATACCACTCTCCATTCCAAGAGATGAAGCTTAGTTATGCTCCTCCTTGAGTGTGAGCCGAACTTGGTGATTCGCTTCCAGAAAATAGAATATAGAGAGCAGAGACAGTGACTTTTACTGAAAAATACTGGTAACACTACCCTGGCCAGGTGGTGAATTATCACCACCTGTGATAATTCATGTCAACAGCTCGTATCTATTGATACGGTGATGAAGGGGGCACTGTATCTCCGTGTCTGTTCTTCCCAAAAGCTCACAACCGCAATCCAACCATAAAAACACGAAACAAACCCACATTGCGGAACATGTTACAATACACTTGACCAATATGCCTCACAACTGTCAAGGTCATGAAAAGCAAGGAAAGACTGAGAAACTGTAACAGACCAGATGACACAGAGGAAATGTGACAACCAAACGCAATGCAGCACTCGGGATGGGACTCTGGAACCGAGAAGAAGGCACTCATGGAACCCCCCGTGAAACCCCAGTAAAACCCGAAGTCTACTGAAGAGCAATGTGCCAGGGTCGGTGTCTTAGCTCTGACAAGGTACCATAATAAACTAAAATGATGTTGGTGGAAACTAGGTGAAAGGTATATAGAAATGCTCTGAACTGTCTTTGCAATGTTTCTGGAAGTCTAAAATTATAACAAAATTAAAATTTTCTTTTTTAAAAAGCATCCATTAATTCCAGGAAATCAAAGCTTCGCATAAAAAGAAAATATAAGTCAGTACACTACCTGGCTCTGCAGTAAATAATACTTAGAGTGTCATGATAAAATGATGTCAAATACTGATTTAACCAAAAACTGTGACATCACTGTGATGGAAAAATGGGAGGGAAGAAGGTGGAAGAGGTGTGTGAAAGCGCCCTCCAACCCATTTGCCATAGGGAGTCAAGTGGTAGTGCTTTCTATTCATAAACTAATAGCAGTATAAGTATTATATTATTTTTAAATATGGAGGTAAATACCAGTAGGAAAAAAACTGAAAGTGATTAGAGTCAAGATTGAAGAATCAGAAAACTGCTACATTTTGTATTTAATGTTTTATTTGATCTTAAAACAAAAAAATAAATAAATAAAACAACTCTGTTCAACAAACTACCTAGTTTTGTTTTGTTTTTTTTTTTTCTTTCATGGAACCAGAGAGTAGAGGTTCAAGAAAGAAATTATTTTCAAGTTTATCCAAGCAGTATCAAGGGAGGAGGTACCCCAACCTGTGAAAGACACAGCCTTTCTGTACTCAGTATTATCCCTATGTTGTGTCTAGTGTTACCCTCCCTTGTAGGCCCCAAGAAACATTGTTTTTTAATCAGTGAAATGAGCATATGAGCTATCAGGGGAGCTTTCACTATGTGCTGGGCTCTAGCCATACATCATCTCATTTAAATTCACAGGAAACTGCAAGGTAAACAATATCTCTACTTTACAAATTATGAAACTGATGTTTAGAGGTTAAACGTTTTGCTTATTGTCACACGGTCAGTAAATGACAAAAGTGATCTAAACACAGCGCTGTCTGGCACTAAAGCCAGGTGCCCTTGCTACCCTGCTAGCTCTACCTCCGCAAAGCCCCAAGGAAAGAACGGGTGAAGGATCGGAACAGCGAGGGGCTACCCTGAAGAGACTTGGAGAACGCGAACATGAAATCACCAGAAGGAAACAGCAGGGTTCTTACAACCCAGCGAAACAAAGTGCATGAAAGTCCAGAGGTGAAAAGGAACAAGACACAAGAAATCACATGGTGATCGACTGGGCTGGAAAACAAGAGTAAAGGAGAGATAGTTAATGATTTTAAAGCTTCTTCATAGGAAGCTACGTGGCTTCACGTACTTTTTAATCACCACTCTTCCGGCATTGAGGTTAAAACTGAGGCTGCAGTCAGACTACGTAATCCAGACCTTAACTCTGCAACCTTAGGAGAAACACTGAACCTTAGGTGCCTCAATTTCTCCATTTGTCAAGTGAGTAAAGTAATTGCATGTTTCTCATAGTGCATTTAGCCAAATAAAAATATTAAACTCTATGACATTTTTGTAATTTAGAATTTTTGAGCCCTTTTGTTCGTAGTCAGTTAAATTCATGAGCGAGGTACCATGAGGCATCCGAAATACACAGGGCACAGTCTGCTCCATTAAGGCACGCGTATCTTCACAGATATTTGGAGAGGCAGGAATTGAATTTTAGAGATTTAAACCTCTTATCCTCCTCTGCGTAGCTGGACACAGAAAAGTGTCTTTAAGGAGATGCTCTGGGTTGAAGAACCTCCCAAAGCTGCTTCTCTTAATTCCAGCAATGTATTGCTAATATGCACCTGTTACTCTTTTTTTTCTATACTATTTCTTGGGTAGCAAATCTTGCCTTCCCACTTAGAAGAACAGCTCTGACAGAGGGTGGCTTTGGGAGTCATCCTCCACTTCTTGTTTTCTTGACCCTTTTGCATCCAAACTCTGACCAAATCCTCCCAGCCTCCTTCCTTCACCGACTCTCAGTTTGCCCACTCCCCTGCATACCTACTGCCACGGCTTTAGTCCCGCCTCCCTCACCCCTGACTGGGAAGTCAGAATAGGATCCTAACAGGTCTCCCTTCCTCCATCCTCATGCTCCCCTGGAATTCACTCTTCATCCTGCTGCTAGAGAATGGCGTTTTAAAATTTAAATCCCATTAAATCATTTCCTTGTTTACAGCTTTTCAGTGGCTCCCAAGGCCCCCAGAAGAAGGTCTGGTGTCCTGTATGGCCCGTTGGGACCGACCTGCTCTTCTCTCCTGCCTGTTTCTCATTCTCTGTGCCAAACTTTATTTGGGAAGGAAAAGGCCTTTATAAAAGATTTTTGAGCTGGAAATGACACGATCCACATTTTATACTCCAGAAAGAGTTATCTGGAGCTCTGTCTACCTTGAATTAGGTGGGTAAGAGAGAGGAGTCAGGGAGATTAGTAATGGGGCTGCTGCCAGAGCCTAAGCTGCAGGTAATGAAGATGGAACTTCGTGTCTTCCTAGGTGACACAGGGACTAGCAGAGTTTCTTGCTCATGCCGAGTGCCAATAAAATGTTTTCACCAAATAAAAATATGTTCATTGCAGCATCATTCAAGGTAGCCAAGACATGGAAATTACCTAAGTGCCTTTCCATAGATGACTGGGTTAAGAAGATGCAGTAGGTAAATCAGGTGGTGGATCGGAAAAAGCTAGTGTTTGGTCACAACCCATTTAGGCAGGAGCAAGATACTCACGGTTTTAGACGTCAGTATATAAAAACAGCTGAAAACTAGAATCTTTTGCTGGAAAACAATATTTGCAGCACATGAAGTGGATTATATATGTGTCGAGAGTATTTGAAGAATAGAAAAAGATGATCAACTCATTAAAAACAGGTAAAAGAACCCTGGCTGGTGTGGCTCAGTGGATTGAGCGCCAGCCTGTGAACAGAAAGGTCGCTGGTTTGATCCCCAGTCAGGGTACCTCCCTGGGCTGCGGGCCAGGTCCTCATTTGGAGGTGTATGAGAGGTAACCGATACGTTGTTTCTCTCACACATGGGTATTTCTTTCCCTCTCTTTCTCCTTCTCTTGCCCTCTCCCTAAAAATAAATTAAATCTTTTTAAAAAGAATAGGTAAAAGAATGTGAATCAAAATTTCCTATAATAGAAAATACAAATGTCTTTTAAACACATGAAAAGATACTCAACCTCACTAGTCATCAGAAAAAGATGCAAATTAAAACACCACAGTTATATCTAAAATATTACACTCACTAAATTAACAAAATGTTGAATAATTAAAAGGATCAAGAGGTGGCTAGACTGTAAAATAAGTCTCATTCATTAGCAGAGGGAGTGTAAGTTGGCTCAACCACTTTGAATAAGTTTGGCATTACCTAGTAAATCTATATGTGATTATACTTTGTGACTAGAAATTCTACTCCTACGCGGGTACACACCCTAGAGAGGCTGTGTACCAAGACATATACAAGTGTCCAAAGCAACATTGTTCATAATAACAAAAAGGAAGAAGACAAAATCTATAAATAATAAAATGGATAAATAAATTATGGTACATTCATAAAATCAAGCACTATATAATATTGGGAATAAATAACCCACAGTGTTAACAGGGATGAGTCTCAAAGCAAAAAATGTCAGAGGGCGAGAAGCAAGTCACAAGGAATATACACAGTGTGATGCAATTCACATAAAACTTGAAAACAGGCAAAATTAAAGAATCTGTCTTATAGGGATCCATATGTGGGTGATAAAATTATGTAAAAAGCAATAAAATGTTAACACAGAATTGAGGATAGCGACCGTCTCTGAAGTGTGACCAGGGAGGGGCACAGAGGAAGCTTTTTGGCCACTGATAATGTTCTAGGTTTATAGACTTAGATTGTAATTTATTCACGATGAAAACTTTTAGGGAACATTAAGCTTACACTAAAGAAGGAACAACTGCACATTTTCACAGAGAATTCCTGCAGGCTCTTTGTCAGCATGTGGTCCCACCCAAATGGCTTCAGGAAGCAGGCTTGCCGGCAGGGGCCCGCAGGAAAGGGAGAAAGCATCTACAGCGATTGTCCGTGGTGATTAGGATCCGGTGCAGAGGGCTGCTTCCCAGAGCTGACGTCTCTCCACACCTGTCTCCTCTAATCCCAAACCTGAGACAGCAAGTGACGAACCACAGCTTAGTGACCAGCGATCAGAAGCCATGATGTGATCATGGGAGAAAACGAGCAGAAAGGACTAACCTAGGGAACCCAAGTGGCATGGTGAAAATTTGTTCCTTCTGACCTTTTCCTGCCTTACCCACCTTGCTTGTATACCACTCAGGGGCAATCTGCCTTCTCCTTTCTTCCACACTTGGTACCTTTTCTTTCACCCCATATAGCTTTTGAGTACATAAGGCCACCCTGATGTGTATGCTCCACTCTGAATAACTACCTTGGGACACATTTACTTCCCTGCCAGTAGCCTTGCTCAATCCCCAAATGCTGCTGTTTTTCAAGGCATTCCGTAACCATCTTTTTGTAAGTCACACACGCATGCCAACGTGCAAAACCAACCTCTTCATCTGAGAGTCATACCTCCAATTTTGCTAAACCAGGATTATTCGTTTTGATCAACACTGGGTCTGCTGGTTTCACACAGAATAACAGTGCTTCCCAGAGAAGAAAGTTTTGTTCCATTAATGTAACTGAAGATGAGCTTCAGGTTTCAAAATCGATTCCAAGTTAGGGGCATTTTCTAAAGCCCACGAGTCAACTGTGGGGTAGTAAAAAGAGCCAGTTCTGAGTTTGCATTCAGGTCTGCCACTTCCCAACTCCTTTTCTCTAGGTATTACCGTATTTTGTCGTGTATAATGAGCACTTTTTGCTCAAATTTTTGAGGGAAAAATAAGGATGCTCATTATACATGGGTGTAATGGTTACATAACATGGCTATAATAACCCCATGTGTAATGTGCATAAAAATGTGGGTGCTCATTATACACCACAAAATACGGCATTTTCCTGAATGATGGATCTTTAAGAGTTAGTTAATCTCTAAAATGGTTGCCGGAAGGACCAAATAAGAATTATATTAAATTACTTTGTCAACTGTCATGCACCGTGTAAATGTAAGAGTCTTAATTTTAAGCCTAGGAAGCTTAAGTTGAGTTTCTCTTTTAAGAGATCAGGCATTGTGGTTAGAAATCTTTGTATCTCCTTTCCAGACCTGCTTGCTGACTAAGACGAGTAATGTAGCTCTCAACTTCACTTTCCTGAGCTGGAAGATTGGATTAGTAATGATAGCACCTACCTCTGGGTGTCACAGTAAAAGGTTAAATAAGACTATGCATGCAAATACTTAGACATATCCCTGGAAATACCTCATAAGTACAAATCAATGTTTATTGTTGCTATGTGCAATGAAAATCCTTTCTTGGGCTCATTCACACAAATTAGTCATTTCCTATGTCTAACATCAAGAAAGTTTGCTCATGAAATTACTAAAAATTATATTCTTCTTAGAATTGAAAAGTAAATGGTCATGAACACACATGTATAATCATATCCAAAAATCACAATCACTTATTGAACACATTGCTACCACTTTTGCGCACGTATATCAGGGGCCAGGCACTGGCTAGACATTTTACATTAGCTAAACTAGTCTTCACAAAAAGCCCAGCAGGAGGTTATTATTGCCCATGTACACAAAAGGAAGCTCCCCCGGAAGGTTACAGAATTTGCCTGAGGCCGCACAGCAAGCCCAAATCTCAACTGCAGTGTTTTGTGACTGTTAGTCTCATATAGTCTTTTCTTTCACCTTCTTGTCTTTCATTTTATTTTCCACCTCTTCTTCCTTTTCCTTCATTGTTCAAAGTTTTAATCTAACAATAATCTAACTCAAATGCAAATAGTTCGTTCTGATTAATGCCAAGAAAATCAGCTTGCACTGACTCTTCTGTGCTGTTGAATATATGCGAACCACTAACCAGGTACAAATATAGCTGTGCTACTCCAACTGCTCATCCTTCCAGTGGGGACTTTTTGCTGCTGTGACTGCTGCTTATGAATGAGGTGTTTGTGTGGGGTGGGAGCTAGGAGTTGCCCTTACTGAGCTGCAGCAACATCTTCATATTTGGACCAACTTAGTCCTGGCGAAGTCACAACTGATTCCATATGTTGGGGAGCAGAACTTCGGAAATTTGCAATCATTCATCATTCAAGTATCAGTCAAACATTGATTGAACACCACTTCTGAGCAAGGGGTTGCATGAAGTACTAAATACAAAAATAAAGCCGTTTGGTTTTTTGGCAAGATGGCAAAGCAGGACCTGGCTTCTCCCATCACCCATTGCTTAAATTGGGATCTAGACTTTGCACTGATTGAGTTTCTTTTCATGAGAAAGATATATGATGAAAAATAAGCACCATGACAGAAATCAGATCGTATTCATGATGATCACGTGGTCAACTCTGCTACAGAGGTTTACAGAAACATTTATTCTGATGCTCTCTTCATGCTTTCAGAGGGGGAAAACCATATTTGAAATAGCTTAAGCAGAGATGGAACCAGTTGTGAAGCTGTTTGGCAATCAAACACTTCAAGGTAAATGCAGTCACCGGAGATGGTTGGATGCTGTTTGGCCACCTAGCTGATGAATAGTTTTCTAAGCAGAAATATTTAGAAAGCATCTCAGGTATAAAAAATTCCAGTATGAGTGTGGCAATTACTCAGGAGCAGCAGGATATCTTTATGTTTTTAGAGATTGTATCACTAAGAGGTAGAAGTGCTCTGTGAGTTCACTCTGAGGAAAAGGGGCCTCTGAAATCCTACCGCAGCCATGGAAGGCCTTACATGATGAAAAGAGACCAAAGATAAAAATGCTGTCATTCTCCACTCCAGTGTCATCAGCAGCGAACATGGCTCCTTCACTGGTCTCTTTGTTCTCTTCAATCAGCCAAAGGCAGTTAATAGCATATTAATCTTTTCTTTTAGCAGCCCCAGTACCTTAACACAATTCAGACCATGTGTGCACATATTCTCCACTGTGTGACTATAGCAGTCAAAGCAAAGATGTTGGAAAATGCAAACAGGTGCTAAAAGACCTGGTCAAAATTACTCGGTAAGAATCTTTCACGCATAAAGACCCACTTTCAGTTTGTTGAATAGTTTGATAGGACCAGGGAGATGTGAATAGGTACTTGTGGACAACTTCTCCTTGGCGACTGATTTTGAGGATTCCCTTGAAAATGCTACTTCTCTCATATTTGAGACCTTTGGTTACATTCAGCAGTGTATCAGCATTAACTAGGTTGGCAGAGAAAGAGAGCATGACCCCAGAAGAAGCTGAAAGGTATATTGTGAATGTATTAGATGCAAGATTGATTCTTAATAGACCCTGTAATAATGGGCAATCTTACCTCATCCCCAAGTAACCAAAAAGAGTCAAGTCTCTCATTTTGAAACCAGATAGTGGCCATAGAGGTGGAGAAAAATGCTTCATCGGCATGATAGGTCAGATGCTCTCAGTTGAGCAACTCAGCATTCTGGCTTGGCAATGGACTGAGTGTATCCCCAAGAAATTCAAACCCTAACCCAGTTAAATGGTGTTTGGAGGGGGCACCTTTGAGAGATAATCAGAATGAAGTTTGTTTCCATATAAGAAGGGGTCAGAGAGCTAGCTTACTCTTTCCACCATATGAAGATGGAAGAAGTCAGCTGACTGAACCCTAGAAGGCGGCCCTCACCAGAAGCCAACCACACCGGGACAGTGGCCTTGGCCTTCCAGCCTTCGAACAGTGAGAAATAAACATCTGTTGTTTGTAAGCCACCCAGTCCATGGTACTAGTTACGACAGCCCAAACTAAGATGGGACCCTACTGGAGAATTATACAAGAAATATTTACAAATTCAACATTATAAACCCATTATTAAAATGTATTATTTATATTTTAGAAATAATTGAAATATTGTGTAGAAATTTGGGGAACAGGGGAATAAATCAGACCTGGATCCTATCCTCAAATCATCTTTGACCTAATAGAGAAGATAAAAGGCACAAATAAATAGCTATAGTGCAAAATGGAAGTTAAAATGGCAAAAGATTATTAGAATTAGTTTCTGTATAATTTCAAGAGATGAGAAACTTCTTAACGCGGGAGGAATCAATGGAAGATGTGAAGGGAAGGGCGTTGAAGGATGTTAGGATTTGATACGTGAAGAAAGGAGGAAAGAGGGAAAAGAAAGCAAGAATAGCTAGTGGAATGTGGCTTTGACTGAGCAAACCAGCGCTTTGACTAGTGTGGAAGGCAGCGAAGAACATTCGCGGGGCTTTAATGCAAGAAGTAAAGCAGAACTAAGTCACAAAGGCCCTGAAGCCTGGTCACAACATGGCACACAGCAGCCTCCTCCAGCTCCCCTTCGGCTTTCCTCTCTTTCTGACAGGATTCTTTCCAGAACATAGCCGTTTCTGACTCCCCACTCACTGCCACGGCCTCATTTAAATCAGGCCTGACACCCAACACCTCTCTCCTTTCTTTCCCAAGACATTTGCCTTCGAGCCTTGACAGGATGCACGGCCACAGAGCAGCCTGAGCACCAAGTTCCCACTTTTGCAGATCTTAGTGTGAGACTTGTGGTGTGGCAGCTTGCCAGGCCCTGATCGCTTAGCCAGGGGGGCCCACCATGGGGCGGGGGGGTTAATCTGACGTGCAGAATGAGCCCTCTCCAAAGGCTCTGCTGGGGCATCAGCGCTAAATTGTACCTGACATTTAATTCCAGCTTTGGGCACTTCCATGTGAAACTTGACTTCAGCGAGACATTGATCAGCCTGCAGCTCTTCATGAGCTTTGACACAATCAATTTTCTCCAGTGGATTGGGTGATCATTAGCTGACTTACAGAAAAGCCTGGGTCACGCACAGCTTTCTGCAGGCCTCGGAGCTGCACGCCGGGAGGAAATGATGAAAAATTGCTGCTGGCAAGTGACTGCCCCCTTCCCTGCAGAACATAACCAACAAGATTCTACGAAGAGCAGGCGTACCTTCAGGCTCATCACCTTGGGAATCTGGGGCTCTGAGAGGATTAAGGAACTCATCGGTTGCTTTAGGGAAAGGGTACAAATTTGGATGAGACCTTGTTCACTTGAGATGTCCTTTGCAACCATGTCTTACGGTCCCAAACGTCCTTGACTTACTCTTCCTGTCTGTTTTATCTTGAACTGCGTAGAGATGGAACAGAAACTAAAGCACTTGATTAATGTGACTCTATATAACGAACTGTGAGGTTTCGGTAAGTGAATCAATAAGTACTTATTTTGTTCTACGAAGGCAAAACATTTCTAAGCCACTAACTCCCACAATCATATGCAGGACCGCCCTGCACTATAAGGCAGACTAGGTGACTTTCTGGAAGGTAGGACTCATAAGATACAAAAAGGCTTGCTTCTCCCAAAACATGAACCTCATTCTCAGAAATGCTGTCAACATTCACCCCCACCTCTATGCCCAGTGGTCAGCTGATTACCTGCCACGCAATCAGCACTAATTAAAAAAATCATTGAATGAATGAATAATTCGGTGCTCATATTCCTGATATTGAGTTTTTCCTATGGTGAAAGTGTTACTAGATGAGTTTCTAGAAGGTTCCTATAGAAAACAAATACTAGCTCATTTGCACACCTCTATGTGTTAGCCCAGCACAGCATGTATTTAGTATTTCCTGAGTGACCGAGCATGGTTGATCCAGGCATTTTGGAATGTGCAGTAAGACAGGTAAATGTCAAGGTGAAGGGGTGGCCTTAGAGCAGTGCTGTCGGTGTCTCTGCAGACGCAGGGACCACGTGCAGGAAGCCGAGAGGCACCAGGCTGCAGTGTCTTGGGGAGTGTGCACGCTCTCCTCCCTCCCTGGACAACTGGGGCTTTAAAATCACCCACTGCCCACGACTCGGAAGGCTATTAACTAGCGTTCCCTGAGCATGTCACCTAAAGCCACAGGTCCTTCCGCCTCCTCACAGGAGAAGCAGCTCTCCATCCTTTGAGGAAAGGCCCGTGGGTCCTGAACTAAACGGGCTTTAAATTACCTCCTCGAGGACACCTGGCACCTCCTAAGGCAGAATCAATCTGCCACAGACTGGCAGATGGCACGAGACAGGCCAAGCTCAGCTCCACCAGGCACTCAAGATTCAAGAGGGTGTGGAACATACCAGGCACTTGGTGGATATTCAGCAAAGTTCACTGAGGGAACTAATTTCATTTCTTTAGGTATTTAAAATTTATTTTGCTACACATATAACTGGTCTCTTATTATATGTCTTAAGGCAAATGTCAGAGGGAAAAGAGCTTTAAGTTTGAAATTAAAAGACATAGATTTCAGTCCTGGCTCTGCCCGTCTGGGACGTGGCTTTAACTTCTCTGGCTTCAGTTTCCTTGGCTACGAAGTGAGTGTGATAACTTTGCCACCTTGCTTGCAGAGTTTTCACAGGGATTAAGCAAGGTAATGAATATGAAAGCTCTGTGGAAAGCTGAAATTTACTCAATAAATGAAGTTGAAGCTTTCATTAATACATACATGATAGAGTTCAATAGTACAAATAATTTGTATTTGAAGTTGAAATGGTATTGTTGGTACATAATTTTACATATACTGCTGAAAACCCTCATTAGCATAATAAGCATGCTGCTTAAAGGTAAGGGGCCCACTAGTAATTCAGACAGCTTTCTTTCTGATCCCTGCCATTCCGTGCTTAGTATGACCTTGAAAAAGTCTCTTAACATTTTCAAGCCTCAATTCCTCCAACTCTTAAAATTGAGAACACCTGTCATGCTTGTCACGCGGATACTAGTGAGAGTCAATTCAAATGATAAATAGGAATACACTTTGAAAAGTATTAAGAGCAATAAAAATGTAAGATATATGTTTTATTTTTCTTTAAAAAAATGTGAACCTTCCCTTGCTATGATCCAGTGGAAAAACCCCATTTCCTCCTCTGATGGAAGAGTCTCCCCAAATACGGATTCTGGCTCTCAGATTGTTTGCCTGTGAATACAGCTCTCGTGTTCACTTAGACAGGATAGGAGGCGTGATCGTCCACAGAGAAAACGGCCGCTGTAGGTATTAGCTGGGATTTATCAACAATACTCAATACAGTGGCAATAAAGTAATAGCCCTGGGCTTCCATGGTCATTCTCAGGTAACCACCCAAGCTCAGTGTCCCTTAGAAAGGAACAAACTAACCAGCTACGGGCCACTGTGTCCACCAGGACAGTAACACCAGCAACTGTGAAAAAAGAAAAACCCAACTGCCAGTGGTTTCATACAACTAAGACTTATTTCTTACTGATGTCACACTCCAATACAGGTCAGATGGCTCTCTTTTAAGCATCACTCAGAGACTCAAGCTTCCTCTCTTTTATGGCCAGGTATTGTTGAATGATCAGATGGGGGGAAAGGGGAATATGGAAAAGCCTGTCAAATACTCCCCATCTCAGCTCTGAAGCAACAAGCCTCACTTCTCACAATCCATAGGCTACACCAGTCACATGCCAACTCACTGAAAGGGAAGTTGGGCGATGCTGAGGAGCACAGGGAGGCAGTGAACACTAATAGTCTCCGTGGGACTCTGCGATTCTGAGTCCTAGTCCTGGTTCAGCGAACTGCTTTCTGGTCCTGCGGTCATAACTGCAACGTTCGCCCAAGTGGAAACGCCCAGTGGTGCCATTCTCAACGAAGATGGGATGGGTTGGGATGGGAAGTGATGGCATAGTCTGTGTAGACTGACGCCTTACTAGTGTCTGCATACCACCAGCCTCTGCACGGTGTCTGGATTATAACAAAAGAGCAGGGTGTGTCTGTTGACTAACTCGACAGAATGGCAGGAGAAGTGACTGTCTAGGAGGGTGTCTCTTTCAGCAAACACAGGCTGCAGCTGTGTGGTCCTCGGTAGATTAGGATTGTGAAAGCATCACAAGATCGGGATGAGGTGGAGCAGGACCCTCCTCTCTTCTTGTGGCGTTAACAAGGCTCCATATCTAAGCCAGTGTAAACTGCTTTCTTCTCTCCCGGGTTTTCTGCTTTCTGCCCCCTTCTCTCTTTCTGCTTTCTTCTTCAACTTCTGTTTTCTCCTTCATATTTTCTTCCTTGCCTTTCTCTCTCTCCCTCAGAACCAACTAGTATACGGATTGTAGAAGATGTGATCAAGATTGGATGTGTGGTTAATGTTGGAAAAATGTGGGCAAACCTGCAGTGTGGTCAGTCAGTAAAGAGAAGGCTAGATCTGAAAGGGACTCTAAAAATTGTGGAATTCATGAACGAGTAGTAAAGTAGCAATTTTCTGCCCAACAATTATGACTTAAACCCTTTCCATGCATATTATTTCTTATAGATACTGCTCTTTTGTGTAAGATTGTGTGCAAGAAAGTTCGAGAAAAAGTGGTATCAATCATTCCTCTTCTTTCATGGATGTGAAAATGAGCCATAGAAGAGAAGGTGGGTTAGCCAAGGTCATATAGCACGTGAGTGAGTACGGAGCTGGCCAGGCTGGTCTGGAACTGCACTGCCCAATGTGGTAGCCGCCGGCCACATGTTGCTGTTGAGCACTTGAAATGTGGCTAGTCCAAGCTGAGATGTGCCACAGTATAAAGTACCCAGTGGATTTCAAAGACTAAATGTAGGAAAACATAAAATATCTCGATAATTTTTTATTGAATACATGCTGAAATGCTATCTTTTTATTACATTAGGTTAAACAAAATATATTGTTAAAATGAGCTTAATCTGTTTATTTGTTTAATGTGGCTAATAGAAACTAAAAAATACATTTGGGTCTTAAAATTTATTTCTATCGCATAGTGCTGAAGTAGAATACAGGCCTTTTGCCTCTAAAAAAGTTCTTTTATTTTAAATCCACATTTGCTTTGCCTGTCTGTCCATTTGATTGTTTGCTTGATTATTTTCTTAAGCACCAATCACAGCCTAGTCAGGACTCGTCATTTTTGTCAACCTTCGAAAAAAATGTAATTAAAAGATCTGATCATCCTGTTTAATTGCAAATCTGAGAACGCTGCTCTACACAGAGACAATTATTTTTGCGTGCCCCTTGTGCCGGTGTAGTTTTTTCCTGGCAAAGACGCAGGGGGCCTTCAAGCAGCAGCCCTGTATTTTAATCTGCCCCTCACGCCAAACCTTCTGCTAGACCCAGCGCCTGCTAACTCAGCGAGAACTCCTGTGCGGGTCAGGACCCAGCCAACGAATACCAAGGCTGCTCACCTGGCCTCAGGAAAACCTGGCCTCACGGTTTGGGGAGGCTTTTTTGTTCCCGAAACAGGAAAACAAATGCTAGTCCAACTGCCCAGTCTTCTCTCCTGTCACCACCTGCTTTCTGTATCATCTTTTTATCGAGTTCCTCCTTGAGAGGAACTGAAATAGGAAAGAGTTCACAGGGCTTGGGATCGGTGTCTTTTGTTCCATTGTGAACTCAGAGGGAAGTATTAAGGGGAAATTTCCCTTCAAAGGAAGCTGAGGGGAAAGCAGAGGAGAATGCAGCTTTCTGGGACTGTGGTCTTGCCATGTGCCCCTTTTCTTGGCTTCGTGCTCTTTTATGCTGGCCTCGCCTTTCCAGCCTATTTTGTTTTCAGTGCTCATTATATAAGTCAGGTGGTAGAACTGACGAGTATCTATTAATACAGACTAAGTCAGAAGCTATCTCACGTGCAGAGACAGACCCCTTGCCTGCTTTAGTCTATAGGACAGCCTTTCAATCAGACAGGTTCTGATTGGCCTACTGAATGCAAAAGGCCTGAGGCCGTGCAGTGTTCTGAGGGGGGAATATACTGACCTCATACAACCAGCCCTGCAACATCACTGCCCTGTGACGTATTCAAAAGTGTTTGAAACAGCTCTGCATTCAGAGAAAGTGAGAGGTCCGCCTTCTTAAGGAGATTACTCTGTACACAGTGTCCTTGGGACGCTGGTCCAGTGAGAGATACCTGATCAGTCGTTAGCCATTTTACTTTTATTAATTTCCATCTCACTGATCCTTGCTGTAATCCCTTAATAGGAGCTTCTCTGTTGTAAGGGCATGGATTAGAGATTAAGTTGCCACCAAGGGGTATCAGTGTCGTTAATAAACTCTGCCCTTCTGAGTTTCTGCATTGTAGGTGTCTTTTGAGTATCCCTATCACCTACTGTTGAGTGCTTCTTTTACTTTTGCAATACTGCAAATGGAAGTACACTGATGCTTGCAAAGGACACCTGGGTGTGTTGGCTGAGAAGGCATTTTCCCCTCCTTCAACATTTAGTCCGTGGAAGAAGCATAAAGGTTGTGCACTTAGCAACCACTGCTGCCCTTGACCCAAGAAGTGGAGAGCAGAGGTGACTCTGGAGAAAGCAAAAAGAATTTTATATTCTAAGGATAAACCTAAACCCTGCCCTCCCGCAAAGAGCAGAACAGACCCTTCCTAAATTGTCGTCAAAGCCAGGCCATAAAAACAACAGCTGTCACCTGGGTCCCTACCACGCACCCCCCACCAGCTTCTGCATGCCGTGTTGGGTGATCATCAGCCACAATCTGGCCCCAGCACATTCTCCCGAACATTCTGTCACATTACTCCCAAGTGCATCTGTTCAGGGGCATTAATGTCTCATTTTAACTCAAACCACTTTATCCCTGCTCTACTCTGAAAAATAACAAAAACAGGAAAGGAGGTACAAGATGAAGGGAGGAAAAGGTGGGTTTGTAGCAGGATACAGATGTTATGTTAAGGTGTGACTAGCTCAGGGAAGGAGAAGGGAATATAGCTCCGGGAATATTCCTTCTTCCTAGAAGGAATATTGGTATTGAACCCTAGGAAGCCAATTTGCTGAGTTATCAAACAAGATCAGGTATAAGTCTTGACTTTACAGAAAGTATAAAGCAGAGGGCAAGTCAGTCTTTCAGGTCGCTATTGAGAATTCAACTCTCTTGGCCCCTGTATTAATTAATTTTATATTATTGTATAACAGATTACTCTAAAATTTAGAGTATTAAAAAAATGAGCGTTTTTATTTTGCAGTTTCTTTGGGTCAGAAATCCAGGTCTCGCTTAGATGAGTATGTTTGGCTTAAATTCTCCCATGAGTTTGCACTCACAGGCCAGGGCTGTGGTCTCATCTGAAAGCTTGACTCTGGGGATTCTGGTTTCATTCGTGGGATTGTCATCAGGGCACAATCCCTCCTGCCAAGGATTCTGCTCGGCCCAGTGTCTGCTAGCTCAGTGAGAGCCCCTGTTCAGGATGGGATGCAGCAAATGCCAAAATCATCCACCTGCCCTCAGGAAGGCCTGGCCTTAGGAAGACCTGGTGTGATTAGGTGGTTGTTAAAACAGAAGAGCAATTAGTAGTCTAATTCCTGAGTCTTCTCTCCAGTCCCAGCCTGCTTTTTATATGATTTTTTTTTTTTTGAAGTCTCTTCCCAGGGATGTCTCATAACATGGCAGCAGGCATTTCCTAGGGTGAGCCATCGGAACAACAGCCAAAGAGTATTCCCAAAATGGAAGCCATGGGTCTTTTTTCTAACCTAATCTTATAAGACTTTAAAAGGTTATAAAAGAAGGATGTAACTTACAAGTATATTTCAACACTTCTGCCATATTCTATTTAGTAGAAATAGATCAATTAGTCCAGGCCACATTCAAGGAGAGAATTACACAAGGACATGAATTCATACAAAAGATCAATAAGATCATCTCAAAGGCTGCTTATTACATTCCCTTTCACTGATTCATTCTAATGTAAAGTTTTTAAGTTTTATGTGAATTTACAGAATGTATTTCTTAATGTTTTATAGATCAATAGAGGGTAAGATATTTTTTTTAAATATTACCACACAATGACTTTACCAAAAACAATTTGGCTGAAAGCAACTTTGTTGAAATAGAGTGGTTCAACAACAATTTGGTCAAAATAAATCCTACTCACTGGAGAAATAGAGATATAAAAGCAAGCAATAGTAGAACCTTCCCAAATTCTGAAAGGCAGATAAAAATTCCTAAATATTTCCCCACAATGGAACCCTGGGTTGTACAGTCTATCTCGCTCCCCAGTTGTTCCTCCTATTTATCCACACGCAAGCTCCACCAACCACCACAGCACCTAGTCTTCCTGCCACCACCTTGCTGTGAGTCCTCTCTACCCCAGCTGCCCATCTCTGCCCTCCTACCAGTCTGGATGAATGTTTCTTCTTTAACTCCTTGGTTGTTGGACTTCCACACAGTTTGATTTTCTGGCAGTTCTGGATATTTTTTTATTTTAAATTTTTGGTTGTGTGAGGAGGTAAAGCATGTTGGAAACTGCCCTGACTAGTTTCAGGAACTGTAACACCCCCATGGCTAAGGCTGAGTGAGCGACCTTTGGACCATAAGCCACTAAGGAGACAAAGCTTATCTCTCTGGCAGGAGCACCACTTCTGCTCCTTCTGCTTCATCCATAACCGGCCCCCAATGCTGGGTCGGTTAGCCAATGATGGGTAAGATTCCCCAAGGGGGGAATGACCTAAGCCAGGCACGATCATGTGGCGGCCCCAAGGAAGGACTTGGGGGGCTACAGCAAAAGGGGGTGATGGACCCTAGCCCCTCGGCTATCCTGACATAGCCTGAGTCCTCATTCTGTCTGGGAGAAGTCTCCTAATCTCTTGGTTGGCTTGGTTACACTGCCTGACTTAAGCCTGAGACAATGCTGGTGGTGGGTGTAGCCATGTACTGGAAAGGGTGGATTCCCTGGGTGATCAGGCCTGAGAAAGAATACATAAAATCCTGTGAAACCTATTTTGCTAAGAATGCTCTCAATTAAATGATAAGGGTCTGAGCAGGAAATGAGTTTGTTCCCCGAAGTTTTGTAGCCCTTTAGCTAACAGACCCTGACTCAGAATAAGCCCTCATAGTTCTTTGTATGCTATCTATTGTTTGATCCTTACTGCCTGACAATGATTAATGAAACTTACCTGTACTCCTGTGCAAAAGAAACCCAATAAAAGCCTGTCATGGCAAGGGCATGGGGCGCTCTCCTCTTGAGAGAGTAGCCGTGCCATCCCTTTTCCTCCAGAGGACTCAGTAGTCTGTGTGAATTTGTCTCATATCTCATCCATAATGCCGCAGGCATTGCGGGTGGTGCTCACATCAAAAGCATATCTACCTACACCTCTACCTTGGGTGGAAGTCTCAAAACCTCTGACTGACAAAACCTGTGGGGCTTGAGGCAGCAGGAGATACTCCCAGCCTCACAGGAGAACTTGTTGGAGAAACCCATAGGGTCCTAGAATGTACACAAAACCACCTACCCAGGAATCAGCACCAGTAGGGCCCAATTTGCTTATGGGTAGCAGAAGAAGTAACTGAAAGCTGGCTGAGAGCTGAGCAAGTGGCATTGTCCTCCCTTGGACCCCTCCCCTCCACACACAACACAGCCTGGTGAATAACTAAGGCTCCACCCCTTACTACGTAACAAGTGTGCCGAGACAAAAAAATATGTCCCAAATGAAAGAACAGATCAAACCTCCAGAAAAAAATACAACTAAGCAATGAAGAGATAGCCAACCTATCAGATGTAGAGTTCAAAACACTGGTAATCAGGATGCTCACAGAAATGGTTGAGCATGGTTGCAAAATGCAGGGAAAAGTGAAGGCTATGAAAAGTGAAATAAATGAAAATGTATAGGGAATCCACAGTGAAGAGAAGGAAACTAGGACTCAGATCAACAGTTTCAAGCAGAAAGAAGAAATAAACACTCAACTAGAACAAAATGAAGAAGCAACAATTCAAAAAAATGAGGAGAGGTTTAGAAACCTCCGGGACAACTTTAAGCACTCCAACATCCAAATCATAAGCATGACAGAAAGAGAAGAGGAAGAGGAAGAAATTGAAAACTTATTTAAAAAAATAATAAAGGAGAACTTCCCCAATCTGGCAAAGGAAATAGACTTCCAGGAAGTCCAGGAAGCGAAGAGAGTCCAAAAGAAGTTGTACCAAAGGAAGCACACACCAAGGCACATCATAATTACATTACCCAAGATTAAAAATAAGAAGAGAGTCTTAGAAGCAGCAAGAGAAAAGGAGACAGTTACCTACAAAGGAGTTCCCATTAGATTATCAGCTGACTTCTCAAAAGAAACCTTGCAGGCAATAAGGGACTGGAAAGAAGTATTTAAAGTCATGAAAGGCAAGGACCTACATCCAAGATTGCTCTATCCATCAAAGCTATCATTTAGAATGGAAGGGCAGATAAAGTGCTTCCCAGATAAGGTCAAGTTAAAGGAGTTCACCATCACCAAGCCCTTATTATATGAAATGTTAAGAACAGTAAAGAACAAGCCCTTATTATATGAACTGCTAAGAAAAAAAAAGAAAAGATTAAAAATATGAACAGTAAAATGACAACAAACTCACAACTATCAACAACCAAACCTCAAAAAAACAAAAACAAACTAAGCAAACAGCTAGAACAGGAACATATTCACAGAAATAAAAATCACATGGAGGGTTATCATTGGAGAGGAGTGGGGGGAGAGTGGGGGAAAGGTACAGGGAATAAGAAGCATAAATGGTATCTACAAAATAGACAGAAGGAGGTTAAGAATAATATGGGAAATGGAGAAGCCAAAGAACTTATATGTATGACCCATGGACATGAACTAAGATGGGTTAATAATGGTGGGAGGAGGATACAGGTCAGAGGGGAATAAAAGGGAGAAAAAACTGGGACAACTGTAATCTCAAAATCAATAAAATTTATATTTCTTGAAAATCCTAAATATTCGTAAGGAGTTGCAAAAAACTTTCCATGACATACCAAAATAAACCATATCTTGAATCTAGAGAGGAGCTATTCATATTCCAAAAAATATCATACTAGTCAGCTTCCTTCATAAGAAATTTCAGGGGCTTCCTGCCAAGATGGAGGTTTAGGTAGACACACTGTGCCTCCTCACACAACCAAAAGAAAGACAACAACAATTTTAAAGCAAAAAACAACCAAAACTACCAGAAAATTGAACTGTATGGAAGTCCAACAACCAAGGAGTTAAAGAAGACACATTCATCCAGACCTGTAGGAGGGGCCGGAGATGGGCAGCTAGGCAGAGAGGACTCGCAGCAAGGCGACAGCAGGCCAACCCAATGAGGCAGCCACTGGTGGAGTGGGTGGTCCCACATTTGAGTGCAGATAAACCAGGAGGAACAACTAGGGGAAAAGACAGAACACACAACCCAGGGCTCCAGCGCCAGGGAAATAAGGCCTCAAACCACTGATTGAAAACACCTGCGGGGGTTGAGGCGTCAGCAGAGGAAACTCCCAGCCTCACAGGAGAGCTTGTTGGAGAGACCCACAGGGTCCTAGAACATACACAAACCCACCCACCTGGGAATCAGCACCAGAAGGACCTGATTTGCTTGTGGGTAGCAGGAGAAGTGACTGAAATCCAGCAGAGAGCAGAATGAGTGCCATTGTTCCCTCTCAGACCCCTTCCTCACATACAGCATCACATCACAGCAACATAGGTTACCCTACCCTGGTGAATACCTAAGGCTCCTCCCCTTACTATGTAAAAGGCAAGTCAAGGCAAAAAAAAAAAAATGGCCCAAATGAAAGAACAGATCAAACCTCCAGAAAAAATACAACTAAGCAATGAGGAGATAGCCAATTCATCAGATGCACAGTTCAAAACACTGGTAGTCAGGATGCTCACAGAATTGGTTGAGTATGGTCACAAATTAAATGAAAAAAATGAAGGCTATGCTAAGTGAAATAAAGGAAAATGTACAGGGAACTAATAGTGATGGGAAGGAAACTGGGACTTAAATCAATGGTGTGGACCAGAAGGAAGAAAGAAACATCCAACCAGAAAAGAATGAAGAAACAAGAATCCAAAAAAATGAGGAGAGGCTTAGGAACCTCCAGGACAACTTTAAACATTCCAACATCCAAATTATAGGGGTACCAGAAGGGGAAGAGGAAGAGCAACAAGTGGAAAACTTATTTGAACAAATAATAAAGGAGAACTTCCTCAATCTGGCAAAGGAAATAGACTTCCAGGAAGTCCAGGAAGCTCAGAGAGTCTCAAAGAATTTGGACCCAAGGAGGAGCACACCAAGGCACATCATAATTACATTAGCCAAGATTAAAATGGAGGAGAGAATTCTAGAAGCAGCAAGGGATAAGGGGACAGTCACCTACAAAGGAGTTCCCATCAGACTGTCAGCTGACTTCTCAAAAGAGACCTTCCAGGCAAGAAGGGGCTGAAAAGAAGTATTCCAAGTCATGAAAGGCAAGGACCTACATCCAAGATTGCTCTATCCATCAAAGCTATCATTTAGAATGGAAGGGCAGATAAAGTGCTTCCCAGATAAGGTCAAGTTCAAGGAGCCCATCATCACCAAACCCTTATTATATGAAATGTTAAAGGAATTTATCTAAGAAAAAGAAGAAGATCAAAAATATGAACAATAAAATGACAGCAAACTCACAGTTATTAACAACCACACACCTAAAACAAAAGCAAACTAAGCAAACAGCTAGAACAGGAACAGAACCACAGAAAAGGAGATCATGTGGATGGTTATCAATGGGGGAGTGGGAGGAGGAGAGAGGGGGAAAAGGTACAGAGAATAAGTAGCATAAACAGTAGCTAGAAAATAGACAGGGGAAGGGTAAGAATAGTTTAGGAAATGTAGAAGCCAAAGAACTCATATGCAGGACCCAAGGACATGAACTAAAAGGGGGAATGTGGGTGGGAGGAGGTGTGCAGGGTGGAGGAGAGTGAAGGGGGGGAATGGGACAACTGTAATAACATAATATATTTTTTTAAAAAGAAATTTCATCTGGCCAAATTACCATCAAATGAATCACCCTATCCCATAGCGGTGGAAAAAAAAGTAACGCACTTGGGAGCAAGTGTATTTCATATCAAGACATCAGGGTAGATGACAAGTATTGGAAGGCTGAGAGATTATGCTAAGTAACAAATTACCCCAAAACTTGGTGGTTTAACAGAACAACAATAATTTGTCATATTTCATGGTTTCTGTGGGTCAAGAATTTGAAAAGGACTCAGCTTAAGGTTTTTACCTAGGGCATCTCATGCAATTGCTGTCAATGTCAGCTAGGGCTGCAGTCATCTGAGGGCTTGACTAGGGCTGGCGTCACTTCCTAAGTGGCTTAATCACATGGTTGTCAAGTTAGTTCAAGCTGGGTGTGGGCACCTCAGATTCTCTTCACGTGAGTATGTCCATGGAGCTGCTTGAGTGCATCACAAGACACTCCCCCGGAGTGAGAGATTAAGACACCTCGACGCTAAGGTAGAAGCTGCAATGCCTTTTGTTCCTTAGCTTCAGGAGTTATGGACCTCCATTTCCGCCACATCCTGTCAGTCACACAGAGGCAGCTCTGATCCAAAGTGGGAGGACACTACACAGAGTGTGAGTGAGTTCCAGGAGGCAGGTGTCACTGGGGGACACTCTAGAGGCTGGCTATCATGTAAACAAAGGAGATAGGCCACACCCAACCAGTTTTCTGTAGATCCTTCTCTCCAGGACCCTCTGACTCATTACAGAGATACATACTGGCCTCCTTAGTTTCCATGGAGCCTAAATCAGAGTGAGTTCAGGCTTTTGGGATGCATCCAAGATGGAAACTCAAGTATAGTTTATGGGAAGAGCCTGTCTTAAACGAAAGAACTGCATGGTGGAATATCAGGGACCTTAAGGAGGGCTTATACCTAGTAAAACACCAATCCTACTGCTTGGTGAATAGAGCTTAAATTTCTCTAGAAACAGGCAAAATGCTTTTGCGTATTTAGAGGGAAAAATCTTAAAGTGCATACACCCCAGGGAGAAGTAACATACTGGACTAAATTTGCATCAAGGTGTGAATGATTGATGACAGATTTTTGTCCTGAGAAGAAACTTTCATATAGGTTGGGCAACAAATAGAAAATGGAAAGAGTCTACTGAAAAATATGGGGGAGGCTTCCAGGGAAGTGGAAGTCAAATCACTGACATCACTATTTTTTCCAGTACCCATACTTATCCCATAGCAGTTCAAAAAGAGAATTACAGAAAGTAAGACATGGTAGCCAAAGAATAGTAATGGGTCCTAAAATAGAGTGCAGTTAGGAACCAGTAACTGGAAGAAATGTGATTTTTTTACAGACTCTAACTTACTTTTGCCTTTTGCTAAATGGTCTCTCCATGCACGCTGCTCTGCTGTGTTAGACCTTTAACTGCTCTCACACGAGGAATTGTCCAGGAGAAGGACAGAGATAAAGGAGAGAGCATGGAGCCATGTAGAAGTGCGGTCATAAAGCCACACTTGGACCAGAACTAATTTACTGCTGCCGTGCTTCCACCGGCCCTTTCCACCACCTGGAATAGTCCCAAGTGGGCAGAACGAAGGTATACCAGCCTTGGCTTGTGTTCCCATAAATGACCAAGAGATGAATGTGAAAAGAGTGTTTTTAGGTCAAATCCCATAAAAGTGAGCTTCAAGCAGCATGGTGGGGTGTCCAAATGCTTCTTCCAAGGCTCTGCAATTTGGTTGTACTGACTATTGCTCCAGATCATTCCCAAATACCAGAAAACCATTCCAAGGCAATAGTCCCTGTTTGGATTAATTATGACTTAAGATATATAGCGCACAGACTGTAATTTTCAAAAATGTGGATGTTGTAATACCTAATTCCTTTGCTATGTCTCCCTTTTTCCTGCCAGAACCAACTATGCTACCACGTTCTTTCCTTCTGCTAGAAAAACTGCTTCCATCTCTTCTCTCCTTGGTAGCCATGGCCACGAGATATCATTTTTCTCATTACCAGTGAGTGCTCTCATGGACCTACCACCTCGCTCATACACAACACCACGCCACCGAATGTTTTCTATTTTGGATTTGCAGGGGTGTCCCACCTGAGGCCCACAGGCCGCATGTGTCCCAAGACGACTATGAATGCAGCCTGACACAAAATCGTAAATTTACTTAAAACATTATGAGATTTTTTTGTGATTATGTGCTGCAATGTATTTAATATGTGGCCCAAGACAACTCTTCTTCTTCCAGGGTGGCCCAGAGCTGCCAAATGGTTGGACACCCCTGACTTAGAGGAAAATCCATTTATACAATTAGAAATTCTACACATACCTCCTCAGCATATCTTCATTAGAGTGCTAGCCCAGACTGCTTTCCTCACTAGAGGGAAAGAGACACCATCTGGGAAATATTTGTCTCTGGCCAGAGACTGTGGAATATAGGACTTGACATGGGAACAGAATTCAAATGATGTCCCCTTTGCCTTTTTCCTTAAACTAGCCTTTAAAGAACTATCTCTGACTTTTTCGCTGTTGTATCATGGTAAGTAATGAAAAAATTAACATATGATAAATACTCAAAAGATATTTATAAAATGAACAAAGGTGGCTGAATAATAAATAAGTCAATGGGTTGATGAAATGTCTTATGACTCTTTCCCTTAACTGTGAACTGCTTCCTCACAAATTCTGTGGAAATCCTATTTCTCCAAACCCTAGAACCCAGCTCTATGCCCAAGATTCATCTAGATATTCACATTCTCTTCCATATTCCTGCTAGCTGGCCCTGGTTTCCAGGCACCTAGATACATCCCTTCTCCCTTCCCAGCCTCCTTCTCGTTCTTACCGACCCCCACAGATAAGAGAGACCCTTGTTTAATCTCCAAGTACAAAGCAAAATTATCCATGTCCAAGAGAAACTACAGTCCCAGAAAAAAACACCTACTTGTTTTATTCCTCCACTCAAAGCCTGATTTCAATCATTCATATAGTCATGTATTAGCTCATTCATTCTTTCACTAAATACTTGAGTGACTTCTCAGTGCTATTATCCATACTGATACAAAGTCATATCTACACAGAACCTCCAAGAATTGCAGTTTAGTAATCAAAATCTGGTTTTAAAAAAAGTGTATTCCTGGTGCCAAAATGCCAAGTTACCCCTGGTGCTAAAGTCCACTTCGGTGATGATAATTACAGGAAAACCAACATCACTGAGTCTCCACTATGTGCCAGGCTCTGCACTGGACACCCTCCATATGTCATAAAGAACCGTCACTATGCAGCGTGGGTGATGATGTCCTTGGATATTGTTTTATTATATTGGGTCTGTGTGCCTGAGAGCTTCTTCCGGTTCCCAGCACTTCCAGAATACCCTGGCTGTTGTGAGCCAATAATTAAGTCACAGCTAATAAAAACAGCTCTAACTACCAAGGCACAGATCTTACTTGTGTTTGCAGAATTGTGATCCCAGCAGAGTCAAGATTGGTTTGGGATATTATTTAATATTAGAAAATTAGATCTGCATTACCCCTAAGCTTTACAAGAAACCAGATTTCAAGTTAGTCATAAGGAGACAACTATCTGAGAGTGAACATTAATGAAATCAAGTATAAACTCACTAAGCCTTGAGTTTACGAAATGTGGACCAAATGAGTGTATCCATATCTCATTTTCTTTTCTCACTGGAGCCTCTGTGTCTTTTCTCTTCCACCTCTGGTCCTCAGCCCCATCTCCAAATGCCAATGGTTGTTTTCACGCTTGGATTTGGGCACAGTGAGCATAGCTCGCCATCCAAAATCTTTCTAAGTTTGGAGACCTCCTTCTGAGCGTCAGGAAAGTCAAGGTGGTTTGCCAGGTGTGTGAGTTCTCAGTGTGTGCCAAAATAATGTGCCAAATCACTTGGGAAAGAATATAAGATTTTCCAGTGTCCAGATGAGCCAATAAAATATGCTTTAAATTCCTGAAATATAAATTCACTACATTTTGTGAAAAGATTCTCTGTTATAACTGAACCCTGGCAGAAGGGGGAGCAACCTGAGGGGACTTGCTCCTCTCTGACTTGAAACCCCTGGGGAAATAAGGTTTCACCTTTAAGCTGGTCTGGTTGTCAATGAAGTCAGTATAATTGGACTTCACAATTTAGATTCTGTGAAATTTCCTTTAACAATAAAATCCTTGAAATTTGACCTTTTATGATCATAAAATTCCACACCATTTAGCACATTTACCAGCACCTGAAATGATGAGTGAACATCTTGATTCATTTTAGCGTAATAAGCATCTGATAAAACAGGACCCTTAGGGGCATCTCTGAGGTTTTATAATTAGTTTGAGCTGTCATCAGTACTTTATCTCTGTTGTCCTCCTGATTAATTATGATTGTTACAGCCAAACTCACTGTGGGTAAAATGATAAAAACGAAAGTATCTACCAAGTACTACATTTGGGTAGATGAACAGAACCAAAGGGGGCACACAAATGCTGAACACTAAATGTAAGAAACAGAAATAATTTAGCTTTCAACTGGAGCCCTCTAAACTGGTACTACTTCATAAAACCTATTTCCCACCACTCTTCCTTCCAAAAGCACAAAAAAAAAAAAAAAACCCCAACAACTGGAAATAAGGATAAAAGAGTGATGTATCAGATGGTTGTATAACTATATAGATGTTTAGTTAGACTAAATAAAAAGTTTCCCCATTATTTCAGAGTTTCAAAATATTCTTGTTTTTATCTCAACCAAGCTCTGACACATAAATATTTACAAAATCATAAGGCAGGTCTATTGTAGGGGATTGAAGAACTGAGAAAAATCTCCAACTATTTATTATAGATTATTATCAATAATGTGTTCTAACTCCTGAACTCCTCCTCTACTAAAGAAAATATTATACTTGGATGATGATGATGACCCACACAACCCCAATCACATTCTAGTTCTTTGTGCCAACACTGATCACAGATACCAAAGCTCGCCTCCCCTTCCTTCCTTCCTTTCTTCATATACATATAAAACCCTACAAGGAAATTCATCCAAATATTGATAACAATTAACTATGGATAGTGAGTAAAGAGTTATTTATTTTTAATATTTTCAAAATTTTTGTCTAGAATAATGTATCACTTTTCAAATAATGGGCACAGGGTGAAAAGTACAAAGAAGGAATAGACAAAAACAGCACATGAAATTTAAGGAAAGATTTCCATCTAATCGGGTTTTCTCCATCTACCTGCTGTAAGGCTTGGCTCTCTGGAGTTCATCTACAGTGCTTGTCTCCACGCAGATGAAACTCTCCCTGTCTGTGTATTCACAGCCCTGAGTTCTTTCCACTGCTCTTCATGGCCACACGCTAACGGCAGGGATTCTGCCTCTGAGTTGCTTCTGGACCCACAAATTTCCTCAGTGAGGGTGAATGTAGATAGCTGGAATCCTCTCTTCTCCATCCCTTACCAATGTATGCAACGAAACCCTGAATACAGGCGTGATCACTTGCATTTATTCAACTCCTGCCGGGTAATACTAGTTTAGGAGGCTGGGCAGGTTCCGATCTGGCAGCAGTAAACTCCAGCTCTGTCTCTTGAAACCGTAGAGGGAGTAGGATACAGAATACATCTTCGTTCCTCATCTTCAAGTCTTCAAGGGGAGCCTCTCAGGGTTAAACAGCTGCCACATTCCACCACTAATGTAGACACATGTGGTGGAAGGTAAAATGATTCTAATAATAAGAGTTCATATTTGAGCACAGTAAAAATTTTAAAGTGTTTTGAGATCTCCAGAGATGGAAATATGCAGTTATTAATAGCCCCCAATTAAAAGAGAAAGGCTTTGTTGGATTTCAGACTTGGAACACTCTTCCTAACAGCCATACCTACCTGCTAAATGAGATGGAGAGAAGGGAAGCAGCATAAATAGATTCAGCAGTGCACTGAATTCCAAAAAGACCTGTTCAGTGGCCTGCCCTTTTGACTTTGCTTTGATGTTGCCTAGACATATCTATTCCGGAAGAGAATGGCAACTAACTTTATCCGAGGTAGACTAAGTTTCCTTAGGACTTGATGAAGTGATATGGATTGTACAGCAGTCTTGCTGCAAGGGGGCCAACCAGTAAATGACATTTATTGGGAGGACCCTTGGGAGGAAAATTATCTCCCCTTTGTTTGTGTCCACATTGAGCACATTGGAGGGGATAAGAGTAGGTGAGATAGCCCCTCCACAATGTCTTCAATCTTTGATCTGATGTACCCAACATGGGCTTTCAAAATTTCCCAAAATACTGACAGATCTTAGAGATTGCTGTCAGATAATAATCAACAAGCCTACAAAAATGAAAACCAACTTTTAAATTTAAATGCTATACAATGTGCATCTTGGTCTGGCTCAAGAATTCTGGTCATTAGCCTGTGGACTACAGAAGGATTGAAGACATGCTGTTTATCCAATACCATGAGAAAAATCCCAATAAAATGCAAAGTATATCTTTGGTGTGATTCAAATAAGATGTTTAGATTTTATTAAACATCAGAAGTAAATCTCAAATTCAGAATAGTAACTTCAAATGTTGTATTTTAAAAAACATAAATGCTACCTAAGACCAACCATTGGGGCCTCTCAAGACAATACTACAAGGATCGTGGATCTGAAGGGGGGCATACAGGATGAAAAACATAGAGAACAGTTCCCTGCTGGACCTCACCTTGTTTATGACCTCATGTGGGTCACCTCACTTCAATCAGATTGTCTGTGAACACCGAGGTCTACCTGTTTATACACTAAGAATTGTCTTCTACTTCTAATGGATGATTCAGGGGCAAATAAAATGGTCCTCTAGTCCCAAGTTCCACATTTTGATTATATGGACATCCATCCTACTTTTGAAGGGAATGGCATGACTCAACACCTGGAAGGATGTAAAAATAGCTCTCTTATGATTGTTCAGAGTTTGAGTAAATATCAACCTCTTATTTTTTTAAAGTTTTATCATAACATTAAACCCTTCAATTTTGCCTTAAAAAATTCTTTGCCTATTGGCTGCAGCTGTAAGTATTTATTAGATCATAACGATGTGTGTCAATAGAAATAACTACTCTTCCTCCATAAAAGAAGCTCAGTAAAGAAGACCTCTCCGGAAATTGTGAAATTTCCAGAGGACAAGGCACCACTACCCACTTCTGCAAATATTTGAGCTTTAGAATTTTATGCATAGAATTTGAGCCCAGTTTTTTTTTTTTAATTGAAAGGTAGCTCTCCATGCTAAAAAGAGAGAAGCCAATGGTAAGAACAATTAGGGTTAATTCTGACTCCAAGTGTATTCCTGGTCAACACTGATAGGTCAGCCCTCAACATTGCTCAGATTCCTGTATAAATTACATAGACTTCCACTAGACAGATGAAAATCAAATTCAGTTGGAAATTAAATCATTAAAGAAAGCTCCCTACAAAACACTAACTGGATAACCTTTTATTTCTGATGCAAAAGCCAGGAGGACATCTGATAAGATTGTATCATAAGGAAAGACTTTGTAATTATTAGCACAGAGCATTCCAGACACTTTGCCAGGCAAATATAGATAATCCCCCACTCCAATAAAAAATAACATTTGAACTAACAAACAGTTCTGCATTGAAAGAAAGAAAGACATCTCCCAGTATTTATGAATATCTGCAAATTAGTACAGTGGCTGGTAAGAAAATACATAGCTGGAGCCTGGATGTGCAGTTCATGAAATCCTCAATGTTTTGTTAGAAAACTCTATTTTTTAAAGTTGATCTTTGTACAATTTGGAGGAAAAGAATTTTTAAATGGTCTTGATTAGTATATCAGCTCCAGTCCAAAAACTGGGCTTGAGTAGGGCAGAGGTCAACATGAACTAGAATAAAGACTGAAAACACAACATGATTTCTCATCATTAGATTATGTGAAATCACCACCTGAAAGTGGAGGACCCATTATAGACTCTATCCATTTCCAGTTAAAGAAATCAAAGACAGTCCGGTGGAAATGGTTAATATCAATACCACACTGCAATGATAACTGTATTATTTATAGTTAATCATCGTGTGTTTGTATATACATACCTTAATACTTTAAACCATTTCTGAGTGACACCAGATTCTTCCTAATTACTGAGTTCAAATGAAGTCATGTTGGACTTACTTGTCTTCGTGATCTCCATCCATAATATCCAGAAAAATCAGAGAATCTTGCCATTTATCCCTATATGGTCACTCACATTGTCCTTCCTCTCCTTCCCCTGTGCCAACTTTTCATCAGTCTCTGTCTAAATTAACAACACTACTCACTTTCTTCCCTGCCTTGAATACCACTAACAGCAAATCTTCCTTAAATTCTTCCTTTGGTGCTGTTATTCCACTGCCTAAGAACATACAGAAGCTCTCAGTTAATACTTCCGAAGTGCAGTCTCCTCCACCAGCCATTCCAGACCCTTTATAATCAGTCTCACCCAATTCATCCAGCCCTACTGCCCCTGAGCCCCCAACATGCTGCCTCCATTGGACACTTACAATAAACACGCCCTGTTCCTTCCCAGACTCAGTGGCTTCATGGTTGACTTCTGTTTCAGTTGCCTCTCTTAATTAATTCAGTTTCTCAACTGCTGCAAATTTTATTAATTTAATTCAGTTCATTCCAATATACATAGAGCCATTCACTCAACTTGGTAAGGAAGATATTCCAGATAAAAGAGCCAGAGAGCTCAGGCTGGATGGGGTCGGTAGGCTGGGTGGTTGAGCAGTTCCTATGTGAAGCATAAGGTGACTGGATAAAAGGCTAAAAAAAAGGCCAAATCACAATGCTCACTGAAGTACCAGCTGATAAACACATGCCAAATGAGTTAAAGACTGTTTTAATCTTTTCATCCTTTAATTCTGTTTTTCATTTTGTAATTTTATATATATATATTATATAATGTATAAATGTGGTTCTCATACACAATAGCTATTATTAACAGACTTTTGTTCTCTGCTCTCCCCATTTGGGTGGGGGCCTGGCTCCCTTTACCCTTCTCTCCCTATCTCTCCCCAGATTATCTTGCTCACACCCAAAAAGCGCATGTTTATATTCATCTCCTTTTTTAAATAAAGTGAGATCATACTAAAAAAACATTTTCCCTACATCTTGTTTATTTCTCACACAAGAATTTTTTATGGAAAATTTCCAAGGAAACTGATACAGTTTTAATTTATTCTCTTTTAATTTATTGCATACATACCAGTGTGTGAATACACAAGTTATATAATCGTACCTATAAGGATGGCCATTTGTTTTGATTCCGTATTTTGCCCATAATAACATTACTGCAATAAATACCTTTTATTTTTACAAGATAGATTTTTGGTGCTAAAATTGCTAGCTAAAGGAGTTTATGTACATTTATTTTCATTTTCAATGTAGCCATAACGTTTCCATCACAGAAGACTATTTTTCCCACGCATATTTTTCAGCAATTTCTTAGTAGAGCTCTTTTAAATTTTTGTCTCTCTGATGGTCTAAACGTAATATCTCATCATTATTTACTTGATTTTGTATTTTGCTGACTACTAGTGAATTTTAGCATTGTTTCATAAGCTTGTAGCCATTTGGATTTGCCCCTAATTATTAGAATTTTTAATTGTGAAAAGTGGAAGCATACAAAAGTAAAAAAAAAAAATTATAGAACAGACACCGATGTATCCACTCTCCAGACTTAATTAATATATTAACTCTTTGCCTTATTTTCTTCAGATTTTTTAAATAAATAATGAAATATGGTTGATGAATTCCCCCCATACACACATCTCACTCTATCCCGTTCCTTTCCCTTCCTTCTAGGAAACAACCAATAACCTGAAGCTGGTATGTATTCTTCGCAATGTTTTCATACTTTTACCAAAAAGGTAACGATTTGCATTTGCATTTTTAATTTCACTACTAGTCTGGACATTACACCTTCGATCACTATTCTTTTGATGGGTACCTTCTGTTTTTAAGACATGTATTTGACATAACAAGATCTAAAGTTAATCCACATCTTTGTCCTCCAGAAACATGCAGGATCCTACGCGCCTTACGTATGAGGCTACATGTTTGCTAATATCTCTGGTATTCTCATTCTCACATCTTTCCCTTCCTTCGATTCCTTTTCTGAAAGACAGTCTTTGGAAGCTTTCAGTGAGATCGATGAGCTGTCAATACTCACTCTTGCATAGATTTTAGAATTCGAGGTTGATGGGATTTCCAGAGTTTTTCCCTTAGCTCTTTATTCTATTGACTTCTTTATCTAATTTTTCTTTTAGGCAATTTCTTTGGTTACATTTAACTGTTTCTTTTACTCTTTGTAATGCAGTTTCACTACAAGGGATGAATATATTTCTTGATTTTGCTCAAGTTTCATTGTGCTTCTTCAAACAGATGTTTGCCTCTGGAATTTTTATTCTGAAAAAAGATCGTAGCTATTATTTATCTTTGAATATTCCCTTAATCCTGCCATTTCCTGTCTTTAGAAATCTTATTAAATATATATCATCCTTTTAATTCTAACTTCTATGTTTCTTAATTTCGTGTTCATATTTTCTATCCTTTCCTGTACCTATGCTGTGTTCTGGGCCATCTCTTCACCTGTATTCCTCCAGGTACTAGCCTGATGCTCTCCCCTTTCAAAGGTCTATGGCTATGTCTCCTATTGCCTGAAGTGTATTAAAACTTCAGCTTCTAGTTTCTTGGACCTGTATCTGAGTCCAATATCCCTCTATACTTCCACTAATTCATCCACATCAATATACTTCAGATGTTCAGACAGGATGGGCCAGGATGGTACAAGCCTTCACGTCAAATGGAGGGTTTATTTGTCTTAAACTCATAATACTTTTACTGGGTAAAGCATTCTGGGTTTACATTTTTCCTCCTCAGAATTTTGAGGGGTTTCATATGGAGAGAAAACTAAATGTGGATAATATAGATTGTCATCAAATATCTGCAGAGATTTTTTTACAGAATAATTAAGTGTTCAATGTGACCTTGCAATGTGGAACTAGGGCTACTAGACATCTGCTAAAAGGAAAAGGCTTTGGTTCACACAGGGGAGAATCTTCTAACACTCAGAACTGCCATAGACGGTGTGGACACTCTCAAGAGACAGCAAGATCCCCATCCCCAGAGAGGTTTTCATGTTCAAAGAGGACAGCTAAAGCAGACAAACATTTGGCAGGGGTGCTGTAGATGGGCTTCAAGCATCATCCCATCACTGAAATAATTGGGCTTCTAGTTTTCTTCTAGAACTGAGAGTCTGTAATTCCTTTACATGACTGAGATATAATTCCATAGTGTTTGCTATGTAGCAACAGTTGTTCAGTGTGTATTGAGTAGGTGGAGATTTCTGTATTATTCGGTTCCCAAAATCTCAGTGCCTGCTAACAACAAACATGCATTTATTCATTCACACTATATGAGGGTTGCAGTTGGGGGTTTCAGGCTCTGCCAGGCTGTGCTGAGAACAGCTCAACTTACGCCTAAGAGTCTTACTCCATGTGTCTTCTTCTGCTGGGATCCAGGCTGAACAATCAGCTAGGACTCGTTTTTCTCAAAGTGGAGGGCAGAAGCTCAAATCAGGCTGGGAGAACGGAGCTAAGCCATGCAACTACATTTAAACCTTTGCTTAAATGCGGCTTGTGTCATGTGCTTATATTCCATTGGCCAAAGCAAGTCATGTAGCCAATCCCAAGGTCAATGGAAGAGGGAAATAAACACCTCCTACAGGAAAGCTTAACAAGGGCAGGAAACAGCCAGTGGTGTGTTAGAAACAGCTCGTAGAGCTTGCAGCAGCCAATTTTTTAATTTCAGGAATTTGTCCAACTGGTTCTTAAAGCATCAGTATCTTGAAGTCAGCCATAATGGAAATATTTACAGCATGGAAGTTGGAAATTTCTACAAGTCAGACCTCTCCCACCCAAAGCCAGTTGCTAAACATTTACCAGCACACCACTAGAGGGAACCAATAGTTGTAAACGAAACTGTCTACCGCTGTTTCCTTGGCAACCAGGGCCTCTAGGAGCCCAACAGTAGCAATGGATGAATAACACCTAAATATCCTCCCAGGTTATGTCTCTTCTTTGCACCAAGAGGTCATAGTGCTGGTTTTTGTACCTCGCAGGAAAGAATCAGTGTCATTCAGACACTCTTGAATCACCTTCTGGCACAGCAAGCTGAAGCAACACCAGGAGGGTAAAAACCCCTTCGCCCTCCCCTCTCTTTAATGAGCTCAGTTTAGGGTCTTCTGTTTCCTTGGCAACATACCTGACACTAAAACTACTTCCAGTTCCCACTTTTCTCAGCTACTTTGAGAGTTTCCAGTAAAATACTTCCATGTATTTCTGCTCTCTTGGCACGCTCTACTGCTGTCACCCCACATGAGCGCTCGGGATGGTTTCCAGGCGGGGGCCCCCCACTTCAGCACAAAGCCCCTCCCTTAAACCGGGCTCTAATTGAGTCCAACACTTTCTTTCCTGCAGTGTGGGCTGGATAGTGCTAAGTGCTGTCACTTAAGGAACCCCAGGTGCAGAGGCTGGGCCTCCCCCAACCCCACACTGTCATCTGTCCACCTCCCACACTCTCCAATTGACCTACACTGTCAAGATTTCCTAAGCCAGTGTCTGAAGTCAGAGGTATTTTTGGATTTCCCCTGGAGACTATCCCATCCTAAGTATGATGAAAGGATTAGGAGAAACCAACTTGAAAGGATACCAATAGGTTTCGGCAGAGGAGCCCCTGGAAAACACCAAGGCTATGTTTCTGCACAAAATCCGTAGCCATCGGCTCCCTTTGTCCTTCTTCTATTTCTCCCAATTTCCCTCTCTCGGCCTCCATCCCCCTCCCCACCCCCCAGAGGGCTGGTTCCAATTGCAAGGCCATTCCTGCAACAATCTCTGGCAACTGGAGTGAAAGGTGCCGACAAAGAGGCTCTCTCCACAGCTCCCTTTTCACAAGAAGCATGTATCCAATTAAAGGATTTTAATTAAAATGCTCTCTGTAGCATCCTGTTTCTACTCACTGTTATAAATTAAACTTGACATTCTCTGATTTAACAGGTGGGTGAGATTATTCTGAAAGCTGCCAGATGAGAGGAAATAGAAGTTAGGCTGAAGGAAGCTGTGTGTGTGTGTGTTCGCCTGTGTGCACATATGCACTCGTACCTGCGCAAGTGCACAATTATGTGTGCTTGTGTGTCTTTAAATTGGTTTTGAATGGTCCGATTTTAAATGTAAAGGGGGTGATAACAGCAAGAGGCACACCACGAGAATGCAGAAACCCAATCTAAAAATTGAGAATCTCATGAAACAGTCTTAAAATCTCAGTCAGCACTACCCATTTGCACATTTCTCACTGGTGATACTCCATTTCTAAGCATCAGCTCAGAAAGATCTCCAGCCACCACTTGCCATTCCCTGTGCATGATGTTTTAATCTACATGACTTCCTTATGCAAGGGGGATGAAGAGTTTCGGTGTGGGCCATTGCAGACAGGTTTTTCCTCCTCACTGCTCTACAGTCTCAGTCCCCAAATTAAATGCCCTGAGGGTTCCTACAGACTGTACATCACACCTTTGCTGTGGTTGGTCACCTCAAGGGTCCCCTTTGTTCCAGGCAAAGTAGTTTACTCATAGACCCTATACATGAAGTGTAATATTGAAATGCCATGTTGTTGCCCAAGTCCTCCTCCCTGCCTACACCTCTTCTCCCCAAAATTGCCTTTCCTTCCAGATTTTTCTCCTGTTTTTCCTTCTCCATGAAACTCTTCCCAACTGTTCCAGCACATTCTTTCTGTTTTAAATATCTATCTGCTTTAAATATTCTTTCCTTTATTCAATAGGACCAGGCAGTATTACACATGCTGAAGTTAATGCAGCGAAGAACAAAATAAACAAATACAAAATTTGTTCAGTGGTGGATATGTACTAGGGAGAAAAATAAAACAAACTGAGTGGACATGAGTGTTTTTCTCTAATTCTGCAGTCATTATTTAAAGTTTCATATGTTTAGATTCCATTTCTCTATTGGGATTGGGATTTCCTTGAGGAATGGAATCATGTCTAATACCCAGGGGTAGTATTCA
Organism: Anoura caudifer; assembly: GCA_004027475.1. NCBI lineage: Eukaryota > Metazoa > Chordata > Mammalia > Chiroptera > Phyllostomidae > Anoura > Anoura caudifer. Next base: position 145,089 of record PVKU01004139.1, read on the forward strand.
AAATATACAATAGCTAGTCCAGCAGAGGCACCAATCAGCGAGAATGGACTCGACCATCCTAATGTGTCCCAGCGGGACATCAGCCCCATAAACATCATGGTATCCTCCAGATTATATTATTACTCAATATATTTTGATCCACATATTGACTTCATAATAATAGTTGATTTCTCATATTACCTAAATGGTACTCTAGTGGCCTGAAAGAGTGAATGTACTCATATGTCAATCAAAAGCTCTAGCTTATTCTTAGAGAATATGTAGGTTAGGCACTCAAGCAGCAGCAGACGGTGACCCGAAGCAGGCTGGGTGACTTTTCTCGTCAACCTCAACAACTCATGGACGCTTCTCTCCTACCTAGGAAGGATTTTCCAAAAGAAACAGGCCCTTTAAAGACTTACCTCTGCCAGAAGAGTCCTAAAATTGCAGCTTCATCATTTAAATACATTTACATGTATTATGTAAAGAAAGATGATAGTATTTAAACAGATCTGGTTCAAATGCCAGCTTCACCTGCCAGGTACTTAGTTATCCTGGTTAATTAACTTTTCCGAGGGTTGGCAGCCTTAATTATAAACTGGGAAGGATAACACTAACCTTGCAGTGCAGTCATAGAGAATTAAATGACCCAAAGTGAGAAAAGTGCATGGTGTCTACCTGATACCGAAATCAATGCTTTGTAAAGAGTAGTTATTGCGATTATTAGCATTATGCATTGTTATCAAAAATGGCCCAGTCACGTGGTCAGAGGGCATATTATACAGATAGACTCACCTTCATTTGCAGGCGGATACCGATCTATGGCTTAGATTCCAAAATGCTCAGTTTCTTGTTTACCCTGTTCCCACCACCTCCTAGCCACAAAAATACAACATCCCCACAACACTGCAAGGTCCTGGAGGACCTGTATCTCATCTCCCCTTTCTTCTGTACCACCACTCTTCCCACCATATTTCTGTGCCCTCGGGGTATAAGGCACCACCCACAAAGTAAAACAAAACATGGAGCTGGAGAACTGGAGAAGAGTAACATAAATGATGGAAGGAATAGGGGTGGGGAGGAGGGATTAGATGAATTGTTAAGACTTTTGAGCAAGACTGAAAGGGGACATGCTAAAGTTGACTGGGTCACAAGCCTGTCCATCTAGCAAGCATGTTCTTTCACGAGGAGACAACTGCCTCAAACTAGAAAGAGGCAGACCTAGAGGGAGTAAATAAATATGCCATTTTCCATGATAGATTTTATGATTATGAATCTTTTCTCCCAAGAAGTGATGCAAGCCGAAACTATAAATGGCTGCAAAAATTCACGAGAAAAACCCATGTAAGGCTAACCAATCGCAGAGTTCATTAAAGGAAGTTAGAATATTTGCTTTATAGTGGAGACAAAAACAAACAAATAAATAAACATTTCCTAACGTGCAGATGGAGAAGAAAGAAGTAAAGACGAGGCGCAGGCCTGAAGGATCTTACAAGACAGCGGAGGTAAGAGGGGCCCACACATGGCTACAGGTCCAGTTAGAATTTGATCATCAGCAGTAGAGCGCTATGGAAAGTACAAGGAGAGAGGGCTGTGGCTTCTATCCGAAGACTTCTTCGAGGAAGAGGCAGATTGGAGATGCACAACAAAGAGCTAGAATTAGACCTTTGAAAGAACTGGTTAGAGGCAGGACTTATTGAAAGGGGGTATAGGCCCCAGGGAAAAGGTTCAACTTTGATTGATATTCAAAGCGAGGGAGCCCAGCCCCTTGTCTACTGCTAGATCCAACAATTTCTCCTCACCCACCCTGCATGGTGGGGGGGGGGGAAGTAGTAGAAAAGTTTAGATTAAAGATAAGAAAAGGTAAATGACAATAAGGTTATATGTCTGTCAAGTAATAGAGGAGGGGATGTTAAAGAAGATGATACCTAAAATCTCTATCAACTCCAGAAGAGCCCTAATTTATTTACTGTCTAACTCTTGCCCCCCAAAAGTTAACACTCTGCCCAACAACCCCCCCCCCACACACACACACACTCACACGCACACAGTAAACTCCTATTTCTGGGGTCTAAGTATTTACATAGTCACACAAACAGGAAGGAACTAAGCAACTAGCAAACTAGAGATGAATAACCGACATTGTGAAGCACACAGGACAGGATCAGGGGGTTCAACGGGGTGAACATTAAACAGACAAATACACAAACACACACATACTTACACACTCTACAGAAAGAGGTGGCAGTACAGAGAGTGGACAACTGACAGGCGACATGAGAAAGGCTGGTAAGTGTTTCCAATCCTCTCCATGGGAGAGGTCTAAATTCAGCCCAAATGCCACTCTCGTCTTTTCAGATGATTTCCCAGCACCATGTCCCAACTCATTTTCATCCCCTTACCAAATAAACACCACTTTCCCATGTCAACTCTTTAAAGCATACATAGAAGAATAGGTTAGGAAACTATTGTTGTAAAGCCTGAAACCAAGTTTAAAGCACAGATAGATGGTCACGCACCATCTTAGTATCCACCCGTTCAGTCCCTGAAGGGGAGTCTATGTATGGGTCAAAACGCTCCCCTCAAAGCACCCAAGGAGATGACCTTCCCCAAGGCCTCTCCCAGGATGTGCCATATTTTGACTTTTTTTAAATCCTCACCTGAGGATATGTTTATTGATTTTTAGAGAGAGAGGAAGGAAGAGAGAAAGAGACAGAGAGTGAGAGAAAGAATGATGTGAGAAAGAAACATCAGTCGGTTGCCTCCCAGACGTCTCCTGACCAGGGATGGAACCCACAGTATTCTGGGGCAGGGGACAACGCTCCAAGCAACTGAGCCGCCCTGCCAGGGCGCGCACCAGGTCTTTTATTCTGGGAAGAACTTCGCCTGCTTATGAAACGGTCCCTGTTTGGCCTGTTGTTAAAAGATGGACTGGTTTAGCAATTTTGTTTGACACCCTATCAATTGTTTGGCGTTGAGTAAGAAGGGCATAAAATTTGCCTGTGTTTCCTCATAAAGAGACCAAGTTATTACCTATCAAATTCTCTCTGTGAAAATACTGGCAGCAAAGGATAGAAATCTAAGCCCAGAGCATCAGAATTAAGCAGTAATATTCAGGCCTAATACACAGAATTTACCCATCTGCTTGAAAGAATCAGCAGTTAAAATGCACAAGGAACTATGGGAATGCCCTGAAAGAAGTTAAAACAAATGGTTTGACCACATCTTTCATATAGATACATGCCAAGAAACTGTATTTTGTTCTTAGTGAAAGGAAAAAAGAGGGTCTTTTCAGGGTAATTTTTTCAGTTCTCAACTTTCCTTTGCCCAAGCAGGCCCACCGCCACAGTGGTTTGCCTGGACGTAGCTTTAACAGCTGGCGTCTTTCAGACTGAGAATCGAACCCTATTCTGACTCTGGGGTGCCTGCTGGTAGTGTCTCAGGAACGCGGAAGAGTAGAGTAATTCTTCCTCTGCCTGTCCTCTTGCTACAACAGATCCGTGACTGGCTGCCCAGCCCGGGGACCGAACCAGCTTTCACCCTGAAAAAACCACATCCCAATAAACCCTTCAGTGCCTGGTAAGCTGAGGTTGGCCACCCTGTCAGGTCAAGTCCTGAGCCCCCGTGGAGGGGCACAGCAGGACTGGGGAGTGGCAAGATAGACGGATTTTGCCTCCTTCATCATTTTGTAGGGGCACAAGTCTTGAAGGAAGAAGAACTTGAACCATTTTTTTTTGTTTGGGGCTAAAAAGTAGGAAAGTTATAAAATGGGAACCATATTCAATAATTGTCTTTTATTCTGGATAAATTAGCCTGCTCCTTAGAAGGAAATCTAAAATAAAGTCCTAATTTTTTCATTTTACTTGTTTCAAATGGAAAACAGCTAGCTTTTCAGGTGAACTATTTTAAAAATGTCTTAGAGAAATCATGTCTTTCTGTTTTGTGGGGAACAGAGAGTAAAAATGCAATTCCTCCACATAAATTGGTCTCTGAATAAGTGGAGAGATGTTGAAGGAAAATCTGAACTAAATGAAGAAAGCAAAATGATAACTTCCTATGGAGCTTCTGTCTTAGTATCAAGAACACTCTAAAAATTGGGAAGAGTTGAACAAGCGCCATTAAGAAGGAAATGTAGTCTCAGGAGAGAAGGCAGTAAAAGATAACTTATATCTCTTATTCTCCAAATGTTGCTCCATAGATTGGCTACATCAGAATAACACGGAAAATGTGTTTAAAGACACAGAGTCTAAGTCCTGATTCTAACAGACACTGATTCAAGTCTGTGTGGACCAGGCAACTGTATTTTAGCAAGCTCTTTGGGTGATTCTGATGAGCAGCTAATTTTGGAAACGCTGACTTCAGCAATTAAAACTAAGTTGGTGTGTTCATTTGGCTTATTCTCCGAACATCAAGAGGCAATAGAACTTGATGGTTAAGAGATGGGGTTCTCGTAGGGTATAACAGATCCTAAGAGTCTGAGCTATAATACTAGCTCTATGACATGTTAGCTACATGAATTTGGAAAAGTAAATAAATTTCTCTGTTCCTCAATTTCCCCCTCTCAGATGGAGATAATAATAGTAACCTCCCAGGTTTGTTGTGAGGTTTAAATAAGTAAATACATGTCATGCTTTTTGAAAAGTGCACGCCACCTCTTAAGTGCCCAGTATGTGCGAGCAATTCTCGTTAATGCTGAAGGAACTGGCTGTGAGAGCTCAGATTGCCCTTAGTGAGTCCATGGGCATCACAAGTGTGAGAAAGGTGGTGGAAGACTAAAGATAATTATACTAATCAATCTTCAAAAAGAGCAAAATTACTTTCCAGAAACAAATGATTTCTAATAAAATTCTAGAGCAGATGTATACACTAGATTAGTACAAGCACTTGGGAAAAAAAATCCCTAGAAGCCATGTAGGTTCACCCAAGAGATATAATGCATAAACCCAAACATTTCAGTTGTTATTAACAGCTGCTCTTTTATTGCTATTTCCGGGAGGTTTTCCTGGTGTCTTCAGGGGCGTGAGGAGTGGGAGCTCAGAGAAGAGGCATCCCAACGTGAGCATGGCTATATCAGAACCCTTAATTCTCCCCACTGCTGTCTCACCCAACTCCCCCCGGGTCCCCATCTAGGAAACAGTACCACCGTCTCTGCAGAAACCAGGGAATCGTCTTGATCTCTAATCCACACACAGACACAAATCCATTTCATCACATAAGCCACATAAATCCTATTTCCGAAATGTATCTTGAATTTACCCACATGTCTTTGTCCTCACTGCCACCATGCTGCATCCCACCATGTCATCCACTCTCGTCTGGAAGCTCTCAGCAGCTCTCTGACTGACTGACCCCTATTTCCACTCCTGGTCCCTTATGGACATTCTCGGACATTCTCCGACATTCTCCATGCAGTAACCAGAGTAGGATTTGCTTTTTTTTTTTTGAGCTTTTCCATCCTTTCTTCTTTTATTGAAGTATATTTGACATTTAACAATGTAGTAAATTTAAGGTGAACAACATATTAATTTGATACATTTATATATTGTGATGTGATCACCATTGCAGCATTAATTAGCATCTTTACCACATCACATCATCATCATTGCTTTTTAGCGGTTGGAATAACTAAGATCTAGTCACTTAACAAGTGTGGTGATTATAATACAATATTGTGATCTACATTCACCACACTATGCATTAGGTCTCTAGGACTTACTTACTACTAATTGCAAGTTTGTGCCCTTCAATGGCATCTGTCCTATCACCTCACCCTTCATCTCCTGATACTCACCATTTACTCTCTGTTTTCACAAGTTTGGCCTTTTTAGATTATACATAGGTGATACCATATAGTAGTTGTCTTTGTCTGAGTTATCTCACTTAGCATAATATCCTCAAGTTTCATCCATGTTGTCACAAATCAAAGTGGGCTTTTAAGTGTATATTCCTGTCATTCCCCTGCTTAAAACTCTTTAATGTGTTCCCATTGCGCTTAGAATACGAAGTCTAATTCCCTTACCATGGTCTATGAGGCCCTGCACGGCCTGCCCCCATCCCACTTCCTCCTCAATTACTTCTGCAGCGAGCTCCCTGCCACTGCCCCCCCCCCACACACACACACACACACACTGGCCTTCCCGCAGCTTCTCAGCATGTAAAGCTCACATCAGAGCTGCGGGGCTTGCGGTCCCCTCAGTCTTCAGGTTCTGCCCCAGCTTTTCACATGGCAGGTCTTTTCTTATCCTTTGGGTCTCGGTTTCAATGTCTCTTCCCAGAGAGGCCTTCTCTGACCATCCTCACCACATCTAAAATGTGACCCTCGATGATTCGATATAGCTGCACCCTATTTATTAGCCTTGTCCTGCCTACCTCACCTTGTATTGACTTTATTTAGCTTATTTGCTCAATTATCTTCTAAAGAAGACTATCAGCAGCATGAGACCAGGGACCATGACTGTTATACTCAGCAATACATCCCCAGCTCTGCATCTGGCTTATAGTAGATGCTCAGATATATTTAATGGATGAGTACACTCATGAAAGAGGTAATTTCATAGCCAAGTAAATGGCCATACCGGAAGACCTGACTAATGGACATGTTTTTATTTTATAATGATGTAATGTGTATAGGGTGTTTGAAGCAGGGGGAGAGTGGTATATATTAAAATGTTTTATCCTCCCAGTGTAAACTGAGGAAACATTAAGGGGCAGCAGCTAATGAGATGCTCCTGAAATCTTGCCACAGCTGTCTTTTACTTACCCGAAGGCCAACCCTGTGAGCATTGGTTAATTTAAAGCTTCTCCTCACTCTGGCCCTGTACAGTGAGTGCTTGGCTACATCCACAATTGGAGTTAACTAAATTGGCCACCAGTAAGGTGCACTGAAGTGAATAAAACAGCCATCAGGCAGGACAATGGTTACTGCAACCGATACTTAATGACCTGTAGCATCAGTGTAGGGTGTGTTGGGAGTGGGTGAGGCCCAGGTGGGTAGCTCAGCTGAATAAAATCCACATATGCAAGGGATCCATTACCTCGTCTCTAAGTTACTTCTCCCAACAAACCTACACAAGAGGTGTTGGCAAGGAGCCAGGTGGGCTGATGGGAGTTCCACATCCACCCACTCCTTCCCAAGCCCAAGTCTCTGGCAGAGGTGCTAATGAGCAGTAAAAAGGCCAGAAGGTGATGAGGAGGAGGGGAAAAGAAAGCCTGGATTATCCATGACCTGTATAATCAGTCTCTGAGGATTTAGCTTAACTAGATTTTCAGAATACCCTTTCCACCCTAGAGCAGGCGGGAAATCCAGAAGAGATGGTAAAGTACCAGGAGTTGAGACATGGCCTTGTTAATAGTGTGCAAACATTGACACAACTTCCATAAAATGTGATTTGTTGGGGACTGAGGATGGATACTGAGTACATGTCAATGGGAATGCTCTGGCTGCAGAAATTTTTATAGCTCATTGAGTCACAGAAACTAGCATGACATTATTTAGGCAAAGGTTTCTGGAAACTCCCTTCTCCACTCCCATCACTTAATTCTACGTTCTTCCTCTTGAGAGAAGTAGCTGGGCAAAGTATAATTCACAAAGTGGTAAAATCAGGTCTCAGAAGGGACAAAGGCATTTGTAGGATTTCCACAGGGTAAGTGCAGGATTTCAAACCACCAACGTGATGTCACTGAAGGCAGAGTTGGGAAGAGGTTGGCAGAATCGATAGTCACAAACCGGTGTGAGCTGCCTCCACCCTACCGCTGATACACACATGGGTTTTAGGAACCAAACAGATTCAGCCCCAGTGCCAGGTCTGTCCCTTACTAGCTGTGTGACCTTGGAGAAGCTACTTAACCTTTCATATACTTCATCTTTTAAACACAAATAAAGCAAATAAAATACTTACTAAACAACAATATGAAGAAAACAGTGCCAGGCATATGATAGGTGCTCAATAACTGATAGAGGCTGGGTGACAGATGATCCATAATTATTGCACAGAACTGGTGAGAAGTCAGGGGCTCCATCTTGGAAAGACTCACATAAACTCCAACGAACTTACTGTGGAGGCAAAATGGTCACTAGCCTGCCAGCATCTCTCTTGAGAAAGAATTCAAGAAGGAAAGGAAAGTGTAGCCCTTTACTAAAGATACAGTTTGAGTTTATACAGCAAGGATCTATTTATGTTTTCAATGTATAATTATTTTTCATTTTTAAAAAAAGCAATGGAGAGAAAATTCCAGAAGCAACACTTTCAGAGTAGTAGAAATAAGCAATGAACTTTAAGGTTGCCTGAGAGTTGGATATTATATGCAACTCATTTACCGTGATCCTTTAATATGGATCCAGAAAAAAGTCCTGGAAACCTTAGAAAACTGAACCTGGATGACGGGATACAGCAAAAACACGGGTTCACTGGAATCCCTAGAGTGAATTGCCACAGATTAATTGAGGGGATTCATTCTATGGAAATTGTAAAAAAAAATAAGAGAGTAATGATTACAAAACAAATTGAAAATGAAATCCAGTTGGAAAACTACTTATAGTAGAAAAAAATATTGAGATAGTGCTGAGTGAAATACATTAACCTTCCTAAAACCACTCTTGACAGACATCCAGGCTTATATAGCAATAACTCATCAACTTTAGGGAATGATTTGTACTGTTTATATGGACATCTTACAAAAGGAAGGAACCAGAATGGTGAATTTCGGTTACTGAGCAATGGGATCAGAAGTTGACATTTCACAATGTCAGGGGCCTGGGGGTTAATGGACAAACATTTCAGTGCGGCGGGGGTGGGGGGGGGTGTCAGATCATCACTTATTTGCATATAAGTCACTGAAGGCTGACCTGGGGCTAGAAGTCAGCTTTTTCAGGGAGGTAGCACTATGGGCAGTCCCTGGGGCATCCTGGGATGAGTCTGAATGCCCCCATTGCCCAGCTCTTTCCAGACCTGCTCAGTTGCAGCAGCTCACTCTGGGTCCAGACTGGAAGCAATACCACCAATAGGGTGTTTGGGTATTTTTTGGCTCCCTTTCATCTTGGGAACAGTGACCCAAGACTCAGGTGGCTGTTCAGTCTCCAACACCTTGACCAGAAACCTGGATGGTCGGCCACAGCAGTGGAAACTCTTTGGACTTGGCCTTGTAAAGTACAGTTGACCCTTGAAGAACACAGGCTTGAACTGTGCGGATCCACTTATAGGCAGATTTTTTTTTTAAATAAATACTTTTAAAACTAAATGTATTTGCAACATTTTCTTGTCTCTAGTTTATTTTATTGCAAGGGTACAATATATATTACATGTAAAATACAAATATATTTTAATTAACTGTTTATGTTATTAGTAAGGATTCCAGTCAATGGTAGGCTCTTAGTAGATACATTTTTGGAAAATCAAAAACTAATACATGAATTGTCACCATGTGGGGGCTTAGTGTTCCTAACCCCCACATTGCTCAAGGGTCAACTGCAGTAAACAGCCGGAGTTCAATGACAAGGGAGGCTGCAAGGAAACCAAGACTCAGCCTGACCCAGGGCATCGAAGTGAGGCTACATGTGATGCTGGTGGGACCAGTCTAAGAGATGCTGAGATGTGGAACTCCCGATTGATTTGGAAGGTAAACCAGGACTTAATCACTCTTGATACAAATCATTCTCTAGAAAACTATTCAGAATATGCTTATTGCATGTATCCCATTCCCTGCTCTGTTAAAAATATGCTTGATTCACAAAAACTACACCCATCCACCTTTCATTGAACATACCTTTTGCATAAAATTTAATGTAGGTCTATTTAAATGAATTTAAATACATGAAGTGTTAAGCATGTGCATGTGCACAAAGAAACATACCTTGATTTTTACCCAAGTTCCTGTCATCCTGTCGCTAAGCACTGAGCTTGATTGTTGAAAGACACCTCTGGGTGCACAGGACAGTCTTAAGCTTCACAGGGAGAAAAGCAGTTCCCTGAATGGGAAGGCCTCCTGGATGGCTGCCTCCTGGGACAGCACCCCCCCCCCCGCAGTGCCCCCACAGCCCCTCAGGCAGTGTCCCACTGGCTGCTGCTATCCCCCAACTCTGACCTCTTCCTAGAAGAGGGAAGACAGGGCAACGACCTCTATCAAATTTAACCATTCAGTAGGTAGCTGAGCATTTGGTGAGCCAGGCTCTACACCAGCCTCTGAAGATTCAACAGGAAACAAGGGAGGTAGCTTTTCCTGCTCTCATGGAGCTCACAAGTGCTCTCTGCTGAGATACAGACTTCTTGAATTATCTTCATTTTCAGCAGTGGGGCAAGGTAGGTGATATATGTTTGAAAGATAAGGGTTGCTGCTATTTGGGATAGACAGTTTAATCTTGCCTCTTGTCAGAAGTCCATAAGGCCCCCTTACCTGGAATTCACTATTAAATTAGATGAATTCAAGATGAAAGGACCCCAAAATGCTCTGAAATGCAGATGATCCCGGGGAGGGCTTTAGGTCTGCACTACTTTTATATCAAGTGTAATAACCCTTGCCTTCAAGAGGTACTGTGTGTTAAAATTTGTTAAA